>OX456984.1:92242024-92309863 GCA_949752695.1 Melanostoma scalare
ACCTTCATCAACTTTTTTTTGCTCGTCATTTTTGTTGTTTAAGTTGGCAGCCGTTACCGGCCTCACCTTAACCTTGTTAAGTCCAATGTTGAGTCTATATCCCCTTTCTGGAAGTATAGCCATTGACTCATGACTAAGCATGACTATGTCTTCTTGGCCTGTGCTCGTAGGCTCTTCCATCTGCAGAACTTCCCAGTCAGTCACTTGGGAAACTTGGGTTGAGTTTTCGTAGGAATAGCTCAATTGTTTCCTTCTTCAAGCGCGTTCCAGGTATGTTTATCCAGACTTTGGGTCTGGTGGAGAGGTCTTTATTTAAGGCAATTTTTTTTTAATGTTGCTCCTTCTCTAAAATCCGCCATTTCGGATATCTTTGATTTTAGCCAGTTCAGGGTAAATTTATCACAATAAGTGAGAATCTTGAAACCCTTTAACGTCGAGATGGGTTCGAAATCAGACACCGCGCCCGAGGACGTGGGAAGCTCGTCAGTCACGCACTCGAGTAGCCTAATTTCCAGTCGAGTCCAGTCCTCTTCGCTTAGCTTCTTTTCCTGACTCTCCTCATTGATAATGGCCACCTGAAGACTCTCTTTTATCAATTCCGCTACATTACTTTTTTTTGTCTGTTGTACGGCCAGTACAACGGCTTTTTGTTCAAGGACATTGGAGGGGGAGTCGAATTGTTATGTCTGGCTCTCTTTCTTTCACTCTTCTCTTCGGGATTTTTAAACCTTTCGGTTTTAGGACTATCCAGTGGTGGTCTCCTTGATGTTTTTTTGGACCCGCAGTCTTTGTCATGATAGTTTTCTTTTTTGTTTCTTGTTTGGTGACTTTTTCTCTGGGATCTGCCAAGGGATAGGTCTTCCATTTGTGACTACTGCCGACTTTTGAGCGTAGATCCCCTCTTGAATTTTTCTTCTTTACTTTCCATTTTTCATGTTATAGATAGACATCTCTGTTCTGAGTTTTTTTTGGTTGTTTGACTCTGCAGCTGGTTTGTTGGAGTGGCGAAACGTAAGCTCACCCACCACGACAAGGTGAAACCTCGTGGGAGAGGGCGATATGGACTCAATTTTCGTTGACCACCCGAACATTGTGAATATAGTGAAACCCGGCAACCGAGCTTTCGTTGATGATGGTTTAATCTCCTTGATTGTTACTCAAATTGTTGAGGACAGAAATATTAAAAATAGCTGCAATTACACCAATTTTCACCGCTATATCGCGATACAGCTCATACAGATTGTTGTGGTATCTTCTTCTTCACACATTGTCTTCACATATGGGATCAAATATCATTCTGAGTATTTTTCTTTCGAAACAACCAAGGGTTTCCTCATCCGCTTTCGATAAGATCCATGCTTCCGCGCCGTAAAACAGGACTGGGATGATGAAGGCCTTATAAACCTTGAGGTTTTGCTGCTTAATTGCCTTCTTAACCCAAAGAAGCAACGGGTGACAAGAGCTATTCTCCATTTGATCTCCGCACTGGTGTTTTTTTCTGTGTCTACAGCGGATCCTATGTAGAAGAAGTCCTGTTCTATCTTGAAGTTATGTCTGTCTATTATGACGTTTTGTCCAATTCGTCTATATTCAGTGTCCTTTTTGATGACAACATATACTTCGCTTCGCTTTACCCTCACTAACCATCAAACCCATGCCGCTCGTCGCAAGCCGATTTCGGTATCAAAGGTCTCGGTGAGTTCCTGCCTTTTTTTTTTTTTTTTTTTTTTTTTTTTTTTTAATTTTAATTAACACGCACATCAAGGGGTATATGACTACCCTTATAATGTTATAGAACACAGTGCGAGCATTTAGGAAAATAGGAGAGGATTTGAAATTAGACACCGATGCACATTGCTTTTAAACCTTTGTGAATCGCAATGAAGTGGAAATACAGAGCCAGGTAAAGCATTCCACATTCGGGTGGTGCGATTGAAATACGAATCTCTATACTTGACTGTACGCCCGAAGTTGGGCTCAAGGTAAAACTGATGAGCATTCCTAGCGAGGCGGGTGTTGCGGCTAAATTGGGGACGAATGCAACTGGCTATTTCACTAGAGCACTGTTTGTGAAAAAAGCGATAAAAGAGAGTGAGACAGGTGACGTTTCGACGATGTTCAAGAGAATCAATCGATTCTACGATTGAACTATCACCTATCAATTTTAACGTTATATTTTGTACCCTATCAAGCAGGTGCAAAGATGTTTGAGCAGCACCTGACCAGATATGGGAGTTATACTCCAGTTTTGGGCGGATGAAGGCCTTATAAATTGTATCCAGATCAGAAGGGGTGAAGAACTTCCTGCATCGTCTTAAGAAACCTAAGCATTTAGCAGCATTTTTGGCGACTTCAAATATGTGGTCGTTCCAACGAAGATCATCGTTTACACACATACCAAGTACTGACAGCTTTTCGGTTTCTTCGATGCATGTACCATTCATGGATAATGGCAATGGGGGAAGGTTCAGCTTCATCGACAGGAGACAGCATTGAGTTTTCGAAGCATTGAATTCTACTCGGTTCATAAGACCCCATGCAACAATGCTGTCAAGGTCAGAATTCAATGAGCTTACCATACGCAACCGTTCCAGTTCCACATCCGAAGAGCAGGGACGTGAATTTGGAAACGAATATGAAAAGCTGAGGGTCGAGTCGTCAGCAAAACAGTTAAGCGGATTAGAAGTTTCAGACAAGAGATCATTAATGAGACAAAACGGAGCCCTGGGGCACACCAGCATTTATTAAGTGGGTTTCAGACTTGAAGCCATCCAACACAACTTGTATTGAACGGTCGGAAAGGTAATTTCTAATCCAACGAAGAAGAGACTCATCGATACCAAAAGCACGCATTTTCAATAAAAGAGCCTGATGCCAAACTCCATCAAATGCTTTAGAAATATCAAGCGCAATAATCTTACTTTCTCCAAAACAATGTAAATAATAATAATTATTTTATTGAACGTTATATATATACAATTGATACTTATACTAGATAATTTTAGAATTTAAAAATGATAATGTTAGAATGTTGGCACATAGGGGGCCTAACCAAATACATTGTCTAGAATTGAAATAATAACTTAATATTATATGTATAGCTGAAAAGAAAAGAAAAATCTTAATTATAAGCCGGTTGACTTGGGTGATCTCGGGATGTTCCGTCCCGGTTGTCGCTGGCGTCCCTCTGCATGGGGAGGAGGTAGGGGTTGGCATTAGCCACGGAAATATGCTGACCCAGGGTCAGCGTAGAAATTGGTGGCTTCGTCGTTGGCTGGTATTATTTCTTCGTTCAAAGTGTTCATCACGCTTAGGTATCTTGGCTCGGGGTGTTGGTCCTCACTGCTTATACTTCTCACCAAATGATTCGAGTGGTTGTTGATATCTGCAGCCGTTTTCCTTACTGTCAATAACACGTATTTATCTAAGGGCATCACTTTGGCTTTCTCGTACACAAGCTGGTTGCTGTATTGTCTTTGGCGCTGGTGGTTGAAAGTAAGGAAAGTGCAGAGTCTCAGAATTTTCCTTTCGAAAAGTAGGAGCTCCTTCATCGCTGCCTTGGAGATGGCAAACCAGACCGGGCTGCCGTAGTTGATGACGGGTCTCAGCAGTTGCTTGTACATCAGAAGTTTCGTTGACTGACTTAGTCCTGTCTTTCTTCTCATCAAAGAGTAAAGTCGGTGGAAAGCGAAGTTGGCCTTCTTTAGTACAGCGCGTGAGTGCGGGTCAAATCTAAGCACCTCGTTAAAGTTGACGCCCAGATACTTCGCGTTCAGTTGGGCAGTCAGTCTTGTCCCATCGGGTAGCGATAGTGATGTTGCTCTGCATTTTCCAGCAGTACGGCAGCCTCTATAAACTCCAGGCCTTCTGAAGCAGACGAGTTCCGATTTTGTTGAGTTGACCCGTATACCCCACTTACTATAATAGGCATATAGTCTGTGGATGTGTGTTTCCACTGTCCGTGCAGCTATGGATGGCGAAAAGGATGTGCATTATGTTAAGGAGTCGTCAGCGTAAAGCAAGTTTTCGCATTCCCTTGGGGTAGGTTGGTCCGACGTCATTATGTTGAAAAGGAATGGCCCTAGCTTCGATCCTTGAGGAACTCCTGCTCTGATACTTTTGGTGGCTGATTTTGCGCTTCCGACTTGAACGAAGAAGTTCCTGTGGGAGAGAAAGGAAAAAATTATTTTTATTAGCGGAGCTGGAAAATTTAGTAGATGGAGTTTATGGGTGAGAGCATCAATCCATACGCTGTCGAATGCTTTTTCGACATCCAAAAAGCAAGCGACGGTGACCCGATGGTTGTTGAGGGCTGCGGTGTCGTCTTTATGCAGTTTCATCAACGGATGTAGGGTTGAATGCTTTTCCCGGAAGCCGAACTGCATATCTGGGATGATGTTATTTTCCCGGCAGAACTTCTTTAATTTCCTAAGTAAAAGCTCTTCCAGGAGCTTACTTAGGTTATTCAGTAGGGAGATGGGCCTGTAATTGACGATGAGATTCCGATCGCCTTTTTTCGGAATCGCCACTATCTTGGCCGTTTTCCATTTTCCGGGAAAGAATGCTGTTGTTGACGCAATTATTCATTATGATGGCCAGGAATATCATCACTGTCTGTGGGAGCCTCTTCAGGATGAAATTAGAAACACCATCTGGTCCTGTTGACTTCTTGGGCTTGGAGCTGTTGATTATTTCCGCAATTTCTTCCGGATTGCACAGGTTTGGACAGTTGACTGGGTCACTCGACAGATTGGTGTTGCTGAAAGTGGTTTCATCAGTGTTGGGCCCAAGGGTCAGTTGAACGGATGTTTCGATTTCGTCCAGAAAGTCAGGGTCATCGGTTGGTGTGGGCACAAAGTTGCCTTCAAAATGTTTTGCGAACGCTTCCGCTTTCTCCTGATTGGTTTTAGCATCTCCTTCGTTGGTTGTGATGGCTTCCGGGATTGAATTCTTACAACCAACTATCCTGTTGATTTTTTTTTGAACACATCAGGTCCAGGTTTTATTTCTTGTAGCCTCTTTTGGATTTGAACATCATTGTAGTGACGGATCGCATTCCGGAACATTACATTGATTTGCTGGAGCTCGCTCCAAACAGTTCGATAGCAGAGATTGGTCGTGTTGAGTTCCCTTTGGTGGATTCGCTGTAGCCTCTTACGCAATATTTGCCTGTGCTTGTACAGGTTGTTCACGTAGTCAGGAAGATGCTGGTATCTATCACTACTCTTCTTCGGTTGCTTTTGGCGATCAAGTGCGCTGGTAATTGCGTGCTCTAGCGTCTCAACAGCAGCGTCAATTTCCGAATTGAGCAGGTTCCTGTTTTGGTCAGGCAGTACCAAAGTTTCCTCTACGTCCCTTTTAAGCTTCTCTGGGTCGAGTTTCTTGTAGTTGATGTAATGTTCCGGCGCTTCCGCGGCTAAAAGAAGTGGCTGGCGCAGCTTTATGTTTACTTGAACTGCTTCATGGTCCGTGTCACTGTATATGATTGAGCAGGTTTAGTTCTGCAACTCTGGAACGAGAAAGATAAAATTTGCTGTTATTAAAAAGAAATCAAGTGTTGATGGCGTCCTCGGGAATGTTGGTATTTGTTGGGAGACAACTGCCAGTGAATGTTGAGAGCCAAACGTATCCAGCCAGTCTGTAACCGCTCTGCCTGCTGGACTTATGATCGTGTCGTGCCAGCGGGTATGTCTGGCATTAAAATCACCACCAATGAGCCCATACGTGCTTCTGGAGATGATGTTGTTCAGGATATGAAGATCACTCTGGATATTCCTTCGAGTTGAGTTGCATTTGAAGTATACTCCGATTATTGAGAGGGATTCATCATTTCCTAATTGGATGGTGACGGCTGTTGCTTCGCTGGTCAGTAGGCCTGTGACGAAGATTTCCGTAGTGCTGGCAACTATGTTATTTCTGATATAGATTGCTGTTCCAACGCGATCCTCGGATTTATCCTGTCGGAAGGTTTTGTATCCTATGACGTCAATGTTGTTGCGCCTTGCGACATTTGTTTCACTGATGAGGGCTATATCCGGGCTATTGTTGTTCATGAACATGTTAAATTACGTCCTCTTTTCCAGGCTGTACAACGAATTTACGTTGTACGTCATGATGCGGAGCCTCTTTAATTGCATATTTGGAATATGAAAGTGGCTAAGGCCACGGACTTATCTCCTTCACTCAAGCTGCTGTAGTTGGTAAATTCAGCACTCTTGGCTTTTTGTATGAGGGTAACTAGGTCATTCCCAAACATCCTTTGTGCCTCGTTGTTGAGGTTGATAGGTGAGGCTGAGGCTGGTGCTGGTTTAGTGGGTTTGGCTGGTATTGTTTTGGCAAGTTTGGCAGTTGGTTGCTGTTGCTGTAGTTGGTTCTTAGATGTGGTTGGCTTGGGTGCTGGTCCATTTTTGATCATCGATGCGTAGCTGACAGTTGGGCGAGCTGCCATTGATGTGGATTTGGCGTGGAATTCTTGCTGGGCCTTTTTTTCAGCGATGACCTTATTCCTCTCTGTCAGCCTAGCTTTCAGGGCTGGGCACCCTTTGAAACTAGCCGGATGTCCTTCCTTTTGGCAGTTTGCACACCAGACATCTAATCCTGTGTTAGTAGTCCGTTTGCAAAGTCCTGGCTCGTGCGTCTCCTTGCACTTCACGCACACATATTCACGGCCACAGATGGTGGCAACGTGACCGAATCGTTGACAGTTCCTGCACTGCACGATGTCATTGGATTTAAGGCGCTCCCAATGAACCCTTTGGTTCATTATTAACGTCTTCGTATACACTTCGCTGAGTTGGCAGCTCTTGTTGAGCTCAACAACAAAGTTGTTGTAGAACTTACCCTTTACCCTCTTGGCTTTAAATTCAGTTACTCTGATGACAGGGAGGCCCTCTATCCTCAATTCGTCTTCCACCTCAACGGCTGCGTAGGAGTGATGTATCCCCTTCAGAAGAAGTAAGTTCTTCCTATCCTCCCGTGGGGTGAAGGAGTTGAACTGGATTTTCCTCTCCTTGAGGAATTTCTTAATCCCTTCAAACGACTGGCGGTTTCCTGCGTTAATAATTGTGGTTTTGGTGTTGCGATTCTTGAATGTGACCGCCAAGTTTTTCCCTTTGCAGAACCGGCTGATCTCCGCAATATTTCTTGAGAAACAGAAAATTGGCGGCATTCCGGGGCCTTTGGTCGGATCGCTAGTTTTTGGTGCTGCTAGTGTTGTAGAGGTCGATGGTGGGGCGCTCTTTATTGCTCCGTGTGATTTTGCCTGTGATGATGGTGCTGGTGGTGGCGGTGGTACTTCTTTAACGTCGCTCATTATTTCAGACGTACGCTGGGTGGCTAGCCCCACTGTCAAAACTGGGGTTTCCTCCTTCCGTTTTTTGTTGTTTTTCTTCAAAGTCTTTTTCTGTCACTTTGAAGCGCCCTTTCCTAAATCTTCTGAGCTCGAGGTTTCGGGTTCAGAAGGTACACATTCGTCGCCTGTGAGGTTGATCATATCCTCTCCCATTTGACAATCCTCCGGGGATGTTGCAGTCTGCCCTTCCTCCGGATTAAGCTGCATTTGTAGCTCTCTGATGAGGTTTGAAAGCCTTGGTCCGCACGTAGGCCCCAAATCGGTAGCCATACGCTTAACAAGCGCTTCCAGGGCTGCGAACGCTGTATCAGGAGTAAGTTTCTCCATGCCTCTGAAAATGAATTATTAGGAATTTCCTGAAATTTTTATTAGGGATTAGTAATTAAATAAGTTATTTTCCCTGAAAATGGGTGGATTATTTCCTGGAAAAAAAAATTTTTTTTAATTTTTGTAAATTGTTGATTAGTAGTTAATGATCAGGGGATTAACCCTCGTCTTCGAACAGGTCCTTCTGGGAATTACCGGTCAGGTACCTGGCAGGTAGACGGTGTTTGTCCCTTTTTAATCCGTAATTGTATGTGGGTTTTTTGTATTTCTCCGGCTGTGCACGTCCTCTCGCGATGACGGTGGTAGGCTGAATGAAACAATGTAAAGATTGGTTCCACTTTTCGGTGAGATAAGCCATCAAATCACCAGTGGACCGTTTGCTACGAAAGCCGTACTGACGGTCATTAAGAAGCTTTCGTTCTTCAACCTGACTGGCTACGACGGAGAAGCGTGAACTCCCCAAAGTCACCCTTCATAGTCGGAGGAATTTTGCAGAGATTCCAAAACTAGACATGGCTCGTCTGTGTAAGTGCTGTCATAAGCGGCCTTGAAATCAATAAAAAGCTGGTGTATAGCGATATTATATTCCAGAGTTTTTTCTAAGATCTGGACTTTTTTGATAAGTAACCTATCAAATTGTTGATCTTGGTTTCAGACCTTCACATATTACCGCAGACAAGATCTTGTACGCGACGCTAAGGAGGCCTATTCTTATATAATTGGCGCAATTGTGAGGGTCTCTCTTTTTTTGGATGGGGCATACGGTTCCATTCATGGGGCGTAATTTTTCCGACCTTATCATGCAGATCACCTGCGGTGCATGCTTCTTTTCAACTGATTTTCAGGTCCATTGAAGAGCTCTGTGTCAAGACCATTTGCACCTGCAGTCATATTTTGAATTATCTTCTTTTAGGTCAAGAGTACGTAATTCTTGATCATCGTCCAAGCTGAATGGGGCATTCTGCCTGACAGCGGAATTAGTGTCGTCATCGCCGAAAAGTCTGCAGAAGTGGTCTTTCTGCAGAAGTGGTCTTTCCAGATTCTCAGTAGAAACTGCGTTTCTGTTACTATGTTTCTCTGCTGGCCTTTACAGTCTTGAGTTCGGGCTTGCCACCCTGGCAAGATCTTTTTTTTTAACCTTGTGGTAGAACTTCCGAGTCTCATTTCTGTCATGGCATCTCTGAATTTCCTAAAACAAGCTTCTTATTCACTTCTTTCCTCCTTGAAAATTTCGTTATATTGGTCGAAAGACTGCATTTGCCTTCCTACAGTCTTCATGGAATCCTGGGTTCATCATGGGAACTCTCTACAGCTTATTCAGTACAGCTTAATTGATGAAAGTCTCGACCAAAAAAATTATACATCTGCTTTAAGGTTCTCCGTACAGTCGACCATGAAGTTCGTTAAACAAAACTAGATAAAGCTGATTTCAGACGCTTTATGCTGAAGTGGTTAACTTCTAACCTCAAAAGCAGAAAACAAAAGGTAAAAATATGTATTATGTAGAGTGAAGTAAAAAATGTAAAAACAACATAGGAGCTGCATAAGGTTCAGTCTTAGATCCACTGTTATTTCTTTTTATATAAATAACATATGAGTGTGTGTTTTCTAATAACATAGCTTCATAGCTTGCGTGTGTTGATATTATTTTGTACATAAATAACTAAATCGCACAAAGAAAGCAGATGAATTTCGTCCATTCAATATGCTACTTATTTTGGAAAAAGAAGTGAAAAAAGTTGTACACTTTACGCTTTAAACATGATTCTGAATGATTGGCGTTGTGTACCTGATGATAAGCAGAAAATTCTGAGGTTTGTATGGGTTTTCAACGTATTATTGAAACAGAGCTATTTGACTATGGTGTTTTCTTATACGAATGAAGAATAGAATCTTCAAAAATGCAGCACCAGATGACATGGAAGTAAAAAAAGGATAACTTTTTGGGATATTTATATCAACGATATAACTACTGCTAGCTTATTTATTATACCGCCAAAGGTCAAATTTACAACAACTAGAAACAGTTTTGTCACTTTAAAACCCAACTCCAATAAAATACACCCGATATAAGTGTAATCGGAAAGTTTGGCGAACTGAACCATGATTTTCAAAATAAGTTTGCACAGTTTGCAATCTGAAGTCTTTTCATAGTTAAATGGCAAAACGACCCAGACCAAAAAACACTTTAGGTACTTTCAAGTTGATTGACATCAAGAACTGACTTCTGACTTGTTTCTGATTTCTAATTAGAACATCTACAGTTGATTTCAATAACAAAACTATCAACTGAATAAGCTGAGAGAAAGTAAAATAAAAGTTTCCAATAAAAAGAAATCAAGAATCTCATGCTATTTATTTAATTTCACTTCAATCCCACAGAAATTTCCTTCAACGTGTGTTTTCCGTTCATTATATACTGTTTTTGTCATAAAAATGAATGACGATTGGGTACCATACTCCATATTTATAATTAGTAATCTCGATTATTTGTTCCTTATATGTTGTATTGATTTAAAACAATTTCTATCAAACCATTTTTGAAACTAAACTGCAGCATCGAAGTTTACAAACGAGTATAACATTCCACATTCCTACTCTTGATTGCCACCATTGTGCATTCCATTAAAGTGCTGCATTATATCAATAATTGTACAATTTATTTATTTTGCCCATTTCGAAGTAAGTTTCTATTGCCTTAGTTGCCCGAGAGTTTACATTCTGTCAGATTTCAATTTCATCTTCTCCAGGCACCTGTCGAATGAGAAACCCACATTGAATACAGCAAAAGTCTACCTTAGTTTTTTGTATGTAGTTAAAGTTTAAACACATTTTCGCACCATAATTAGACGTTGGCACATCTAAATGGAAAAGCACTAGTGAAGTTTTTTGTTTCAGGTTTAATTTAGGTAGCTTTAAGGAAGATACCATTGACCAACTGCTTTGTACTGCTTTGTGCTATGAAGCTTTGATTTATGGAGCAGGTGTACACAATTATGTTTGTTTCTGGTTTTTGTTGACATTTATCTTTTTTATCTTTAGTTTTTAGTCGTGCAGAGAGAGTGAGGACTACCTTGCGATAAAAATACGATTAGTTAATAAATGCTTTTAGCTTCAAAGACATAAATTTCTTGAAATAAAAATTCACGTAGTAGTTAATGCTTCACTTTTTTGAGGTATGTATATATACCGGTCCATTGTATTACCAGTTAGCAACCTTCTATTTGTTATAGCTTTCCAGATGTTCGGAGAAAAGCCAAAAGACGCTGCCATGATAAGGAGCCTAAGTTACCAGCTCTCACCATGTCTGCGATCGGCGATCTCATTTCCAGTTATGCCGTGATGGCCCCGAACCCAAATGAGACTCAAGGAATTTAATCTTCCGATCGCATTCAGAGAGCTCTTGCATTCCTGGATCACTTTCGAAGTAGTAGAGGGTTGAGAAGGGCCTTAAGCACAGCTTGGCTGTCGCTGCAAACAAAGATACTTCTCCCCGTCCATCCATTGTTCGTTACGTGGCTCAAGGCCATTAGGATAGCATAAGCCTCCGCTTGGAAAACGGATGCGTATGATCCCAAAGATGTGTGCAGTCGTATATCGTCGTTCTCCACAAAATCACCAGCACCAGAACCCTCGTAGGTTTTGGAGCCATCTGTGAAGATACGATAACAGTTCTTTCCAGGCTCAGATTCTGGAGCGAACCAGTCCTGAACCGAAGGAAAGTTGACGGAGTAATTTTGACGCAGTCTCAGCATTGTGATCATTGTGTCAGACGGCGCGGCGTATCCATTAGACGTGAGTCAAAAGATATGCTGCTTGCGAGCTCCTCAAAGCTCCATTGTGAATTATGCCAGAGACCACATCTCTTTAAACGAGAAATGGTCTTGAGAGTACACCCCATGATGTAGGTATCAAGGGGAGGAAGATTCAACAGTGCGTCGAGAGCAGCACCCGGTGTGCTGGGGAAGGCCCCCGTAACACCCAGACAAATTGTTCCTTGAAGTTTGGCAAACGAGGCAATAACGTATTTACGCGAGAGCTTATTCCACCAAACAACTGACGCATAGGAGATGATTGGTTTTATCATAGCCGTATAGATCCAAAGGACCCTTTTCGGCGAAAGACCCCATGGTTTGCCAAAGGCTCCTTTACATTACCAGAAGACTGATAGTACTTTAGTTGTTTTAGACTCGACATGTTTAGACCAAAGAGTTTGTTATCCAGGATTACTCCAAGATGCTTGACTTCATTTGAAAAGGGGATGTTGACGCCTTTAAGCGTAAGTTGGGTCAGACCAGTAAATTTTCTACGTCTCGTGAAGAGGACAACCTCGGTTTTAATAGGATCGACGGAGAGACCGTTTCTGACACACCAGGTGTCAGTGATAAAAAGCGTAGCCTGTGTTCGGGAACAGGCAGCTTGAAGGTTGGAACCAACCGAGAGCACGGCGACGCGTCGTCTGCATATGCTATTGCGTGAACGGTAGAACCATTGAGCATTACAAGTAGAGAATCGATCAATATGCACCACTGAAGAGGAGATAAAACGCCGACAGCCCTTATTCACTCCCGTTGCAACATATTGTACACACTACGACTCCGCTATTACGGTTCTATTCACTAGCATTGCTTTAATCCACAACACTAATGACTCGTTCACACCGTGTTCTCTGGCAGCATTGCACATACCATCGAAGCTAGCATTGTCAAAAGCACCTTGAATGTCGATGAAAATGCCTACCGCAAATTCTTTCCTGTCAAGCGCGCATTCAATCCTGCTAACAAGATTTTGAAGTGCGGTCTCGCAAGATTTTCCTCTTTGGTAAGCATGTTGCATCTGAGACAGAGGGTGTGTTTGGAGTGAATTTTTACGTATGTAGATCTCAATCATTCTTTCCAGCAGGAAGGAGGTAAGACTAATGGGTCTAAAGCTCTTGGCGAGTGATTAGTCTTGTTTACCAATTTTTGGTATGGAGGCGACTCTCACACTTTGACATCGAGTTGATATATACGCTAGGGCTAAACTACCAATGAAAATATTTTTCAAAGTAGGAAGCAAAAGGTTTATACTTTCCGGCAACATAGCTGGGTAAACACCGTCAGTGCCAGGTGACTTGAGCCTGTCAAAAGATGCCAGTAACAACGTACGATGACGTGTACCAGCTACGTAGAGTGGATTTATCGGATTCACCTAATTTAAGGGAAAGAGATTTATTTATTTATATTTTTATTTGTTTATTTTATTTTTTCATTTTCAGTATGCATATACTTATATATTTATATTTACATTGAATAAACTTAAAGTTATCAAAATGAGAAGTTATAATTACAAATAATATTTTTTTAGAATTTTCAAGTTTAATATTAATTAAAAGTGTTTAGAAGCAAAAGCTCTGAAGCATGAAAGATGTACTCTGTTCTCTAGGACAAGTATCGAATGTAACTTGGTTAAATAATAAGAGAAGAAAAAAAATTATAACTTATATAATTTGAAATTTTTTTTTGATAAAAAGTAAATAAATGTTGTAGGGTACATAATTTATCGAGATTAACAATTTTATTTCATATAATTACTTTATTTTTTCAAACTAAAATTCTTATTATGTTATTTTTTTTCATTTAAGTCGAAGCTAAAAAGCCATTGCTTTATTTTGATAAAGAAAACGATTTCTGAGCCAATGGCACAAATGTCTAGAGGTAGTGCATTATATAGTCTATGCGCTACTGATGTAGTGTAGCCTAGAACCACAGATTGCTGTGGTCCGATTGATATCTGGTTTACTGGAAAATGGGTTTTTAGCATTAGACTGAGTGTCTCTGCTTTGGACTCGGTATATGAGCCATATGATTTCCTGAGTGTTTCTAGTTTGTTTACCTTGCTCCTTTTAAGGGCTTTGGCAAGTCGACTAGTCTCACTGAGTGTTTCTATACTTTAACAGAATTCTTTATAAGAGGCATTCTTTGATCTTTCTTTAAAAGAGCAATATTGATTACCACGACATATAAAGAATGTGCATACAAATTCCATGTACTTTGACTTATGGGTAGTATAAGAAGTGGACTATAAATCAATGTAATATATTATATATACAGTAGAATTCGGTTATAACGACCACTCACGGGAGACAAATTTTCCGTCGTTGTAAGCGGATGTCGTTATATCCGAACGAAAAAAAACCTATTTATTTTAATCTTGTTAAGTATTTCTATTTTTATTTCATTCAAATTAAAGTAATCCAATTCATTCATTATGAACATAAACAATTATTTTTTATAATAATTTAAGATTCAGTTCTTATGAAAAAATCTGTGATGGTGGACTGTTTTTTGTTTTTAAGGTATAGAACTTCTAATTTTTTTTCTATTTCCATTACATTACTTGTTAATTCTGGTGTTGTTGATGTTGTTTGCAAAAAAACAAAAATCCTTAACAATTCCTATTGCATTTAATGCCTCAGCAATTGAAGGGCTTGTTTCGTGTACGGGGCCGTCATCGTCATCAGAGACGTCAAGAACTGCATTTTCCACAGCAGCAGCACTCACTATTTCTTCTAAATTTGGATCATCTGAAGTTAAAATGTTGTCATCAACAGTAATGTATTCCACCCACGCTGTTTCTGAAGCGACAATGTTTGAATTGTTCATCAGTGCAATCCATTCAGAAAGAGGCCAATCATCCTCTTCTTCAAACTGTTCTTAATCTCCAGAGTTGTTCAAAGCTTGCAAGCCAGCATGCTTAAAACAGTTAGCAATTGTGCTACTGGTAACACGATCCCAAGCTGTGGGCACCATGTTGACAGCGTCTAATAAGCCAATGGTACATTCTTTACCTGCTTCTAGGTCCCGAATAATTTTAAGCACAAGTTGTTTGCGGAAATTGCTTTTAAGGCTTCTAATAACACCTTGGTCCATTGGTTGCAATATCGATGTTGTATTGGGCGGAAGAAAAGCAAGTTTTATTGAAGAAAGGTTTTGAGTGTGGGGATGTGAAGGGCAGTTATCGACAAGCAACAAAATTTTCTTTTTCTTTGTCCTCAGCTCTGCATCCCATTTTCGTAAAACTCCCTCGAAAATTTCGGAAGTCATCCAAGCCTTTTTGTTTGCTGTTTAGTGAACTGGCAAGCTCTTTGTACCTTTAAAACATCTGGGATTCTTGGATTTGCCAATAACAAGGAGTTTTCTTTTTTCCGATCCGTCCATATTAGCACCAACGAGCACGGTTATTCTTTCTTTAGACATTTTTCCGCCTACGCACCTTTCTCCTCTAAATTTTAATGTTTTGTCTGGTCTTAGTTTGTTTGCTTCTTTATTTTTCCAGATTCCACTGATAGTAGAATGCGAAACATGGAATTCTTTTGCTAGATTTGAATTGGATTCCCCTGCTTCGAGTCTCCAAATTATGGCAGCCTTTTCCTCAATCGTGAATGTTTTTCTTTTTTCAGATTCCATTCTACAGAATAAAGCACTTTGATTGATTTCTTAAATTGAAAGAATAAATTGCCTTTTTACCTATATCAACTAAGTAGTACCATGAAATTAACACTTCTCAATGAAAAATAATAGCACGTCTGAACCAAATTTTTATCATACAAAATAAACTCTTCATTCAAATAAACCTATACATAACTGTATCATCTCTAGACAAGGCACGCTGGACCAACGAAATTTATTTGGCAAATTCTCTTTTATTTTGTTTTCGGTCGTTGTATCCGAATTTCCTGACAAAAAAATCCCGTTACAATGGTCGTTATAACCGAAATGGTCGTTATAACCGAAGTTGTTACAACCGAAAGATTTTATTCAGTATTTACTGACAAACCAAACTTTAGCTTCAAGTTTCGTCGTTATAACCGAAATGTCGTTATATATATAGAATATTATAATATATTATGTACATATGTTTGAAAGAAATAAATTTTTCTAAAACAAATATAAACTAAACTATGTTTTTCTTACTTACTATCTTTTCCATTAAAAATTAGAATTGTTTAGATAAAAGAATTTTCAAAAGATATTGTTTATTATTTATTTCAGAGTCCAATAACCTCAAAATTTGAATAAACAATCTCTTTAGTCTGTATGAGCCCGGAATTAATACATAACAACTCAAGTGGGTACCCGGATACCCAGTTAATAACTATTATTGACTAATAGATTATTAACAAATTTTACAAAAATTGAGTACTAAAATACTTAGATTCTGGGGATCCGAGTGGCTTTTTGAATTTTTTGGGAAAGAGTTAGTAAATTCTACCTTTGAAACTGAAATGTACCCGGGTAGTACCCGGTCACTGACCGGACGGTTTGAGAAAAAAAAATTTTGTTTGCACCACACTAAAGCATTTTTCAACCAAGTATGATGATGGAAAAGCGATGAAAATTTTTTTTCAGCAATGTTCTACAATGCAGTATATCGAGTTTTATTGCTGCGCTGGCAACCAGAACTTCTGATAGCCTTTGTTGAACTCTAGTTTAAGATCTTCGTCGGTTTTGATGGTGATCAAATCTTACTGCATTATCACATTGGCTTCTCCCATGGCACTGTACGTTCCATGGCACTGTACGGATTTATTATCCATTTAGAAATTTGTAGATTCTAAAGCTCCTCAAACCTATTGGTAAAATCTTTGTGTAACGCGTCCAAGTGAGTGACATATTATAAAATAACATTGTCTTGAAGGATTTCTGATGATTTTGACAAATGTGGAGACTGCAAGTAAGCATTCTTTTCTTTTCGCACTGGAGCTTTGAGGAACTCGCAAGCAGCATATCTTTTGACTCACGTCTAATGGATATGCCGTCTGACACGATGATCCCAAGGCTCAAACTGCGTCAAAATTACTCAGTCAACTTTCCTTCGGTTCAGGACTGGTTCGCTCCAGAATCTGAGCCTGGAAAGAACTGTTATCGTATCTTCACAGACGGCTCCAAAACCGACGAGGGTTCTGGTGCTGGTGCCTTTGTTGAGAACGACGACATACGACTGCACTCATCTTTGGGATCATACGCTTCCGTTTTCCAAGCGGAGGCTTATGCTATCCTATTGGCCTTGAGCCACGTAACCAACAATGGATGGACGGGGAGAAGTATCTTTGTTTGCAGCGACAGCCAAGCTGTGCTTCTCAACCCTCTAACCACTTCGAAAGTGATCCAGATCGGAAGATTAAATTCCTTGAGTCTCATTTGGGTTCGGGGCCATCACGGCATAACTGGAAATGAGATCGCCGATGAACTCGCTAGGCAGGGATCTCAGACAGCTTTCTCAGGACCTGAACCGTCGCTTGGTCTGCCAGCGTCCTCAGTGAGGGCTTCAATCAACGATTGGATCTGTGAAGAGCACAACCGTAGATGGTATGCCTCCATTGGATGCAGACACACCAAGCGTATGCTCCCCAACGTTAGTAAGAAGACTGCAACATTTTTGCTAGCTCGTAGCAGAAAAGACTGTAGAAAGCTTATTGGCGTTGCCAGCGGGCACTTCTCTTTTGCCAAGCATTTAAACGTGTTAGGCTTAAGTGATACCACACTCTGTGAATCTTGTGGAGAAGATGAGGACACCGCAGAGCACTTCCTCTGTGAATGTCCTGCTTTTTCTCGCATGAGGTTACAGATACTCGGCGCAGACATGGTGAGAGCTGGTAACTTAGGCTCCTTACCATGGCAGCGTCTTTTGGCTTTTCTCCGAACATCTGGAAAGCTATAACAAATAGAAGGTTGCTATCTGGTAGTACAATGGACCGGTATTTAGGTCTGAGTGCTCCAGCTGGTATTTTAAAAACCTCCAACAAAAAAAAAAAAAAGCATTCTTTTCCGCTTAAATTTTGTTTTTAAAGAATAAGTTCTCCCACAAATGCCGATATAAATGATTTTGTTTTGGTCATAATCGCCCTTCAGCTGCATTTTGACTTTGTCGAGCATACAAAAGAGCAGACGACCAACATTTTATCCCCAGACCAATTCCAAAAACCCCCAGATTCAACCGTTTCTTGAAAAAAACCCCAAATTTTTTTTTATTAAATTTTAATTGTAAATAATTTGTACTTTAAGGAAGTCATTTGGTAAAAAAAAATTATGTTTCGGAAAATAGGTCTAAAACAATGTTATCTTCTTCTTCATCTTGGTTTCTATACATTTGTTTTGAATCGAACACATTTATCATTTTATCTGATGGATTGAAGTTGATACATCCCGAAATATTTTCGAGAGTGTACCTGTTCCCATTATACAGTTGGCTGCTTTGATGCTCATTTTATCTCAACTTCAACTTCTCTTAACTTGTCTCTCCACACTGGCATTAGAAAAAGGAAGAATGGTTGCGAGTTTCTCAATGTGATAGAACTTTCTTGCACCAGCAGCGGCAGCCTCTGTTTTGTGGTTATCCTCATCCCTCTGTTAGGCACAGTTTCACCTACAGCTTGGGGAGGGAAGGAGTGTTTAAGGAGCTGGAAGGAGGGGAGGACCTTTCAGCCACGGAGCCGATAGTCTCGGTACCCGTACCGTCCGGGTTGGTTGACCTCGACTCCTTTGACATTAGAAGGGACGAGGTGTGGGGTTGGAGAAGTGGAGTTTTTGATGAGGGTGGCCCTTTTGTCAACACATCACATTAGAGCCGAAAGTCTCGGAACCTCCACTTGCTGTAATGGTCTTCTCCGAGGTCTATTCAATCTTACGGGCAGTATGAGTGGAAGTGTTACAGAGAGTCACTGCAACCTTTCCACTGGTGTGGGCATCCTCCTTAGGAGTTCTGGAGGCATTAGGAGCTAGGATGCCTGCTGGTAACCAGCTGGCAAAATTTCATTCGGGGCTTACGTTGGAGGCAAACAGGGACGATAGGAGACCATTTTTAGGAGTTAGCATTTACGGGACTTGGTTTTTGGGTTTGTTAGATTCAGGAGCTTCTAGAACAATTTTAGGTAGAGATAGCTGGAGAATTCTTCAAGATTTAGGATTAGTGGTTAAAGAGGGGAATATCCATTCTTGTGGTACCCGTGGTGTGATGGATAGCATGTCCGCCTACTAATCCAGAGGTTCGAGTTCGAATCCCACCAGAGGCAAAAATGTTTTTTCTACCGGTATCGCCTTTCGCGAGGAATTGGCAAGTCCTCCGTTAGTATTCATTGCCATGAAAAGCGCTTTCTCGATTAGCCGTTCGGAACCGGCAGAAAATTGTAGGTCCCCTCCATTCCCTCACAAAGGATGGTTGTGAGAAATGCGCTAGGCCCAGGGGCTCCTCGCTCTGTTGCGCCACCCTATTTATTTTTTATTTATTTATCCATTCCTTGTGCTTGGCAGATGGAGCAGGAGTAGAAGTTTTAGGGTCAGTGAGCTAACCAATCGTGGTTGAAAACAAGGCAGTTCTTATCAGCGTTACCGTTGGATATTTTTGAAAAGTAGCAAAAAAAGTGGCACTCGAGAAAAAAAGGTGGCACTTGAAATTAAAAACGAAACACCATACAATGTATGAAAAAATTTCACACATCTCAACGAATTCATAGGAGTTGAAGAAAACACATAACCTTAACATTCATTTTAAGGTTTATTGCAACTCATTCTTTCATTTTTTCAACTCATTTTTTATTGATATTTCAACACAACTAAATAAATAATAGTTTGAATAAATAATAAAAAAGAGATAAATAATAATTTATTAAAAAGAATTCGTATTACTCTTTACTTTCTTGTAATGGTTGTTTCCCTATATTTTTTTATAAGAAGCTCATCAGGGCTCCATTCAGGTGTGTCACATTTGCTTACTAAATTTAAGGAATCCAACATATTTTCGCAAATTTCAGTTTTTAATCTGTTGGTGTGAACACTTTTCATCACAGTTTTTGTGTTTTATAATCATAATTTTTAAATATTAAATTATTTTTTTGTAGTGCAAATTTTAAATTGCTCCACGGCGTAGTTGGTTAGAGCGAAGATAGTTGTGTCAAGCATCTCAGGTTCAAATCTCGTACTATCCAAGCAAGCGTTTTTTTTCTTTTTTTTTTTCTTTAATTAAAACTAAACTTTTATTCTCAATCTTTCCGTTTTTCTTTTTCTTTTTTTACTTTTTTTTCAAATTCTTTAATTAAAATGGAATGCTCAGCGGTGAAATGTCTGGACTCTTCCCCTAATGCATGCCTTTTTGCATGTTACGGCCCTTGTGGGAAGTTTTACCATGCTAAATGCGTTGGGTCAACCACCTTATTTATAGAAAAGGTTGACGCATCAAAAATTGCAGTTTGGTTCTGTCCTGATTGCAGGAAAATCTCTCTATCCCAACTTGCATTTAAAATGTCGTCATTCAAGACTGATATAACCAAAATCAAGAAAGGATTAGATGAACTCTGTAATAATTTTAATGATGCGGTTTCAAACCTCAATAACTTTTCAGCCCCCAAGTTTTCGGTTGACATATCAACCTCAACTGATGATTTGGAAGAGCCGCATACTCCTCTGCCTAATGTCTCATCAAAAACAATCGACTTATTAGTCCAGGCTACTTCAGATATTTCTAAACATAATAAGCCTAAAAAGAAAAAGCAAGATACTCACTCTTCCGAAAAACGTTTATGTCTCAGGAGCTGTGTTGGTCCTACAAATAATAACAATGAAACGACAACTGTCGATTTAGCTGTTGTTTCTAGTAGGCCTTCTAATGTTGATAATCAAATTACCGAACTACCTCATATCCCCAAACAAGTCGAATCAGTTCCCGAAACCATTAATGTGAATTATCCTCCTATTGAACCATTTCCAATTCCCAAACAAGTAGAATCAGTTCCCAAGCCTAAACAAATTTTTGTATCCCGCCTTAAACCCGATTTAACATCCAATGATATTATATCCCATCTAACTTTGAACCACAACATATCTAATGACTTAATTATTAGATGTACCAAAATAAGTAAACCTAACAGTTTTGTTTCGTCCTTTAAAATGTTTGTCCCTCCGTCACAGTTTGATTATCTTTGCAGCCCGAATTTCTGGCCTTCAGGCACTCTTTTAAAAGCATTTGTTGGTTCTTCCAAGAAGAAACGTGTTGAAAATAGTACCGTCAATAATGTTTCAAAAAACTAATAAGACTTTCCCTATTTTACCAGAATGTAAGGGGGCTTCGTAGTAAAACTACTGATTTTTTTATTAATTCTCAAGCTTTTGCACATGATATTTTTGTTCTTACAGAAACCTGGCTTCATTCAGGCATTCTGGATACAGAACTTTTTAACTCAGAGTTTCAAGTATTTAGAAAGGACCGCCATTCTCATGTAGACGCAGACGTAGGAGGTGGTGTTCTCATAGCTTGTCGCAATAGCTTTTTGTCTTCTAATATCACTTTTCCTTTTACTTTAACAATAGATCTAATTTGCATTGAAGTTACCTTTGAGTCTAAGACAGTCTATGTAATTGGCACGTACATTCCCCCAAAAAGTTCTGCCCCTGCCTACAATGAAGTGGCTTTAGTGTTAGATTATTTAAACAATCTGTCTTCTTTAGATATAAATATTTTACTGCTGGGTGACTTTAATCTATCTTATATAGACTGGTCTCCATCAATTGACTGTTCATTTCAGAAAGCTTCCTTGGAATCCTCTCAACAAGAGCTTATCTTATTGGATTATCTAATTTCTACTGACTTACAACAAGTGAGCTGTATTAAAAACTCTTTAAATCGAAACCTCGATTTAGTCTTTACCTCTGACGCTGTTAGTACTGTCGTTCTTAAATCTAATTCCGGCATTACTAATGTAGATGACTATCACCCTCCTCTAGACATTTTCCTTGACCTAAGCGGTCACATTCATAGTTATAGTAATTCATATGACTGCTCGCATATATTTGACTATCGAAAGACTAACTTTCAAATGCTTTCTGATGAACTAAGTAGATCTAATATTAATAATATATCAGCTTTCAATAATATTGACGAAGCAGTTAATTACTTTTATTTTATTCTTAACGACTGCATGAACAAGGCTATACCCCTCAAAATTTCAAAGAATGTGAGCTCTAATCACCCATGGTACACTAAGGAACTAAAAAAGCTTCGCAACAAAAGAAATAGTGCTTGGCGGACTTACATTAAGACGCGTTCTGAATCTGATCACCTTTCTTACATCTTTTTTTTTGATGAATTTAAATCACTATCAAAAACTCTGTACTCAAGTTATGTTCACAGAATGGGCAACTCATTAAGGGATGATCCAAAAAGTTTCTGGAACTTTGTCAATTCAAAGAAAGATTCGGATGGATACCCAGATAACTTTACATATGGTAATGACACATTGACAAAAACATCCGACATTTGCAACGCTTTTGCTCAAAATTTTTGTAATTCCTTCTCTGATTCTATTGTTGAGATAGATCGTAGTTACTTCGAGTTTCTACGTAAATGTCCTAAAGTTAATTTTAATAATGTTCCAATTATCCTAGAAAGAGTCCTTAACAATATTTCATCTTTGAACGATGATTACTCTGCTGGCCCTGATGGCATCCCTCCAATAATTTTAAAAAAGTGTAAGTCCCAAATTGCATTTCCCCTTAATTATTTGTTCTCATTATCGTTAGATTCTGGTCGATTCCCTTTACTGTGGAAAAGATCTTTTATTACACCTGTATTTAAAAAAGGTATTAAATCAGATATCCTTAACTATAGACCCATATCTAAGCTTTCGTGTATCCCCAAATTATTTGAACAGCTTGTTTGTGAAAGCTTAACTTTCGATATTAAAAATATAATTTGCAAACAGCAGCATGGTTTTGTACAGAAAAGATCAACAGTAACAAACCTTGTATATTTCCTTCATAAATGTTCAAACGCGCTTGAAAGCGGGCAAGAGTTAGATTGTATATATACTGACTTTTCAAAGGCTTTCGATAAACTATCTCACGATATTATATTGTTTAAACTAAATGCATATGGATTCCCTTCGACCTTCGTTGATTGGATCAGATCGTACCTTACCGATAGATCATATGTAGTAAAATTTAGAAGCATTCTTTCAGACTCCTTTAAGGCGAAGTCAGGAGTACCACAAGGTAGTCACCTTGGTCCTATCCTCTTTATACTAGCCATTAATGATGTTACTTTTAGCTTGTCATCGAGCGAAATTTTGATCTTCGCGGATGATATGAAAATTTTCAAGAAAATAGACTGCGCAGCAGATCGTTTTATTTTACAATCTGATGTTGAAAATTTTGCCACATGGTGCGATAAAAATGGATTGATTCTCAATCCAAGCAAATGTCAAAGTATAACTTTTTCGAAGAAACGTACACCGGCTTTGCATAATTACTCGATTTCTCATCAAATATTATGCAAGGTGTCCAGTATTAAGGGCCTCGGCGTTTACTTTAGTTCCAATTTAGAATTTACATCTCATATCAATTACATTGTTAGTAAAGGAAATTCAATGCTTGGCTTTATTAAAAGATGGGCTAAGGAGTTTACGGACCCCTACGTCACTCTTTCGCTGTATAACTGTCATGTTCGACCCCATCTAGAATATGCTTCTCAAGTATGGTCTCCTTATTATGCAGTCCACAATTCAAGAATAGAAAGTATACAGCGAAGATTTATTAGATTTGCTCTTAAGGGACTTCCTTGGACGGATCCTTATGACCTTCCACCGTATGAGCACCGTATTCAACTTTTGCAGATGCAACTGCTTTCGCATCGCCGAATAAATAATGATTTAGTCTTTATTCACCAGCTCATAACAGGACAAATTGATGCTCCTGACTTGCTCGCATGCATAGGTTTTAACTACCGGGGAGGCTCACACCAACTGCGCAACTTGGAGTTACTTCACTGTCCTTATCATAGAACTAATTATGGATTGAATGAGCCTATTACTCGTATGATAAAAATTTTTAACCTTAACTCAAATCTAGTAGATTTTCATATTAGTAAAACTACGTTAAAGTCCTTAATTCGAACCAGAGCTCCACTCTCTTGACTATGTTTCTTTTTATGTTTCTTATATCTTTATAATTGTCATATTTAATAATTAATTTTACGTTTATATGTAGCTATCTAATTTGTTTTTGTATATGTTTATCAATAATTTTGTAATATTTCTTAGTTCTGTTGTCTTTAGTGTGTTAGACTTAATTTTTGCTTACTAACAACTAACACCTCGCTAAATGATGACAGTGATACATATTTCTAAGTACTTAAGGGTGAAAAAACTCTTGAAGAAAAGATACATTGTTTCACAAGCTTGAAATAAGCTGTTCTGATAGTGAAAAAAAAAAAAAAAAAAAAAAAAAAAATCACAGTTATCTTGGAAAAAACCTTCTCAGCGCAGGCACTGCTATGAGGCAAGGTTCATATTTTTGCAACAAATTCATATAAGTCGGAAAATAGGTATTCATTCAAATTTTTTTTAATGTTACCCATTTCAAACCAAAAAATTTATATTGTTCGATTACCTTTTCGGGACTTATAGTAGAATTACTAAGAACGGAAACTAGTATAAAATAAGTGAGCTCTTATTTCGACTTGATTACTTTGGGTTGGGGTCTTAATGCCTCCTAATAGAAAGTTTTTCATTTTTGATGTCAAATCGATTAAATATTTCATCCCAAAGTATTTTATAATAGCTTTGAATATTTTTCTTAATTAAAACAAGTTCAATTTCCGTTAATCTTTGACTTACAACACAATTTTCGGCTTCAGAACCAAAGTATATATACGAGGTCTTCCCCTTCCGCGATTTCCCTGCAACAATCTTTCGAAAACCCGTCGAGACGGAGCGTTTGGCTCCATCCGCTATACATGGGCCAACCATCGTAGCCTCACGATGCGTACTCTTCTGGCTATGCCCATGTCGCGGTACAGCTCCTACAGCTCGTTGTTGTATCTTCTTCTCCACATATTGTCTTCGCATACGGGACCAAAGATCATTCAGAATTTTTCTTTCGAAACGATCAAATGTTTACGGCTTTACGGCGCGGAAGCATGGGCTTTATATCCCGCTTTGGATAAGGTCCATGCTTCCGCGCAGTAAAGCAGGACTGGGATGATTAAGGTCTTATACAGGGTTACCTTGATTTTTCTGGAGAGGGTTTTGTTTCTCAATTGCCTTCTTAACCCAAAGAAGCAACGGTTGGCAAGAGTTATTTGATCTCCGCACTAATATTGTTTTCCGTGTCTATAGCGGATCCTAGGTAGACGAAGTCCTGTACTACCTCGAAATTATGTCTGTCTGTTGTGACGTTCTGTCCAGTTCGTCGATGTTCAGTGTCCTTGTTTGATGATAACATAAACTTCGTTGCCCTCATTGA
Organism: Melanostoma scalare; assembly: GCA_949752695.1. Taxonomy (NCBI): domain Eukaryota; kingdom Metazoa; phylum Arthropoda; class Insecta; order Diptera; family Syrphidae; genus Melanostoma; species Melanostoma scalare. The sequence continues at coordinate 92,266,976 of OX456984.1, forward strand.
CCATCAAACCCATTATTGTCGCTTCTGTTTCAATACTAGCAAAAGCATCTATGACATCACGCTTCTTTTTCACATTACGTCAATATCGTCTGCGTAGGCGAGTAATTGTACAGATTTTTGAAAGATTGTTCCTCTGGTGTTGACGTTTGAGTTTCTTACAATCTTTTCAAGTATGATATTGACGAAATCTCATAACAGTTTGTCACCTTGCCTAAAACCTTCAGAAACACTTCGACGAAATTCCTCTATATTTCGCGGCAGAACCTCGACCGCTGATTCGTTGACTTTAGCTAAGGATTGATTTACACAGCATATGTGCCAAATATTCGGGACTCGTTTTTTTAAATGAGTTTTTTTCAATGTGTGTGTTATGTTGAACTTTGAAACTTTGTGTACTTTGAGTAACTTTTGTTCGCATGAAAGATATGAAAAGTTATGGTAAAACGGCATGGTGCATTGCTAACTTTAGTTTTACTTGTGGGGAATGCTAAAAAAGTGGCACAGACTAAAAGGTGGTGGCTCGGTGGCTCGGTGGCACAGCCTAAAAAAAAGTGGCAATCTGACACTAAAGTGGCACAGCGGCAACGCTGGTTCTTATAGACTGCTTGGTTATTCCAACTCTGCCGCATACAGTGATACTAGCTGCAGATTTTTGGGCACTATCGGGAATCGTCCCGGATTTGCGATCACGTATGTGAAGTTTATCGGACCAAGAGTGTTTGGGCTCGATTTGCTCGATTACTGAGCGTTCAGAGTTGACGAAAGATCAAACTAGTTTGTTGGAAGTCATAGTTGATGAAGCTTTTAGGAAGTTGCCAGAGCGATTAGGGTGCACAACTATGATTGAGCACAAGATTAGGACGTCGGCGGAACCGATTAAACAACGGTATTATCTGGTTTCTCCGGCAATGCAGGGACATATTGATAGGGAACTTAATAAGATGTTAGAAGCAGTAGTTATTGAGAGATCCAACAGTGCTCGGTCATCTCCAATACTATTAGTTAAAAAGAAAGATGGGTCTTTTAGGTTTTTGTGTAGATTTTGGGAAGCTTAGTAAGAATACAGATAGGGATGCTTGTCCACTACCCTACATAGCGGTCATTTTGGACAGGCTTCGAGGAGCGAGGTTTTTGTCCTCTTTGGATATAAAATCAGCGTATTGGCAGATTCCAATGGAGGAGGAGTCTAAGCCCTACACCGCTTTCACGGTTCCCTGGAGAGGGCTCTTTCAGTTATGGCCTTACATCGAAGGTGTTCGATTCACGGTTGTGACTGATCATTATTCACTCATATGGTTGAACAATTTTAAAGATCCGCAGGGAAGATTAGCACGTTGGGCAGTTCGACTTCAACAGTTTAACTTTGAGATCAACCATCGCAAGGGCAATGAACATGTAGTTCCAGACATGTTATCTCGAGAAATTTCGGTATTAGCCGAGATCTCAGAAGAGGATCAAGACCCTTGGATTGCGAAAATGATCTCAGCGATAAAGTCAAATCCGCTAGCTTTCCCAGCGTGGAGGGTAGAACAAGGTCCTCTGTTCAAACTGATTAAATCGAATCATGTGTTGTTCATGAAAATAATCAAGAATGAAAGAAAGTTGTAGGAAAGCAGTGCCTCTGCTCTGTATCTTTGGCGATAAGTTATCGCATCGTTAAAAAATGAAACGATTCATTCCCTCTTTATCGCCCCTGGAAGAACTGGGTTTCTATAAGTGCATGCGATAACTTTCAGTTTCGGTTTCAGTTTGACTGGAATTTCCAATGGAAGGCGATAAGTATATCTCTCAATCTTGTTTTTATATTGCCTTTTTTCCGCAGTTGTAAGTGAATTTGTGCAGCTATCAAAAAACACTTGCATACTTTTAATTGCATTGCAAATTTTATTTGGGATTATTTTTGCTTAGCATTAGACTTGCTTGGCAAATCTTGCGTTTAGGAATTCGCTCGTTTATTTTGCAGCATGAAGTCTACCAACAGTTCTTTTTGCGCTTTTGATATTCGCGTACATCTCTAAAAATTTAAATTTTAATATATGTCCCTAACATTTCAATATTTTTATATTAATTTTACCTTTTTGTGCTCAGCCATAATCATCCTCTTGTCTTATCGCCTGCTACGAACCCAGTGATAAAATTTGACGTATAAAATGAAAAGGATATCGACTTTTGACTATACAGAAACCCGTTTTTACCGCCTTTCCAGTATTTTCATTCTAGTTCGTTTCGCGTGATAAAGTTATCGCCTGTCATCGCTTACAGAACCCCGATGATGCGATAAAACCAATTTCGTTTCAAATCTCACCGTTTCTCGACGAATTTTATCGATGCGATACAGGGGCACAGGATAGATTAGCTATATTATAGGAATGTCATGATAGTCCTTTAGCAGAACACATGGGAGTTAGGAAAACTTTTGCTAGGATAGGGAGAAAGTACTATTGGCCTAAAATGAGACGTGATATTCTAAGTATGTTAGGAATTGAAAAGTTTGCCAACAGGTGAAACCGGTTAATGTAAAGCCAGCTGGTTTGATGACTGAGAGAGTACGAATAAAGGCACCGACCGTGGGAAAAGATCTGTATAGATCTCGTTGGTCCCCTCCCAAAGTCAAGTAGTGGTTTTATCTACATTTTGACTGTCGTCGATTACTTCACAAAATTTCCCCTTCTTTTCGCGTTAAGGTCTGCTACTGCCAAAACAATTTGCCGGGAGTTAGAAGACAGTGTCTTTCTTCTTTTTGGCATCCCAAAGGTTGTCGTCTGTGATAATGGCCCTCAGTTCCGATCTACAGAACTGAAATCTCTTTGCGATTCTTATTCTTCCCAAATTCGTTTTACAGCCCATTACCACCCACAGGCTAATCCAGCGGAGAGGATAAACCAAATCATCAAAACAACGCTCAGGGCATACGTCTCTGATAACCACCGGATATGGGATACGCAGTTGTTCAAGGTTGCGTGCGTGATTCGCACTTCCACCCAGGTTAGATAGGGTTCAGGATTTTAGTGAGCTAGAAGTACGGTTTAGGAATCTTAGAGTAGACATCGAAAAGAAGCTACGCGCGGCAACCAAGAAGTCTGCGAAAACATACAACCTCCGCAGACGAGATGTTCAATATCTCATTGGCGAGCAGGATTGACGTCGAAATTTTGAGTTGTCGGATGCCGCGACACATGTCTTAGGGGATAGTTGGATAGCAATGGTAAAAAACGCGGAACTTGGAATGCTAAAGATCTTAAACCGTACACCGATGCATCCCTGGAGAATTGAGCTTTAAAGTAGTTCTTAGCTTAAATTTTTTTATTTTTTTTTCTTTTTTTTTTTCTTTTAATATTTCTCCATATCGTTTGCAAACCCTGTGAGTTGACCTTGTCGTGGTGGGGGTGCTTATGGACATCTTCTCCAGCAATCCAGCTGCAGAACCTGACCAACCAACATAACTCAAAACAAAACCTCAATGTTAGAAAACTTGAAAACTGAAAAAAATGGAAAAAGTAAATAAAAGGTATAAAAAACGAACGGGGATATACGTTAAAAAGTCGGCAGGTGTCGCCACTGCCGGCGATGGCTTGGCCTCGAAAGAGGATAAGTCGCCAGTGACAAATTTATTTACGAAGAAAGAAAAAGCGATTTGCGGAAGGGCTGGGGAGCCGACTGCAGTTCAAGGAAGGCCTCACAAGCTAACCAAGAAATGTGGAGAGCCCTCTGGTTCTAACGCCCCTCCTAAGGAGGATGCCCATACCAGTGGAAGAGTTGCAGTGACTCTTTGTAGCACTTCCACTCATACTGCCCGTATTGAAGGGACCCCGGAGAAGACTGTTGCAGCAAGTAGAGGGGCCGATACTTTCGGTTCCAACGCGAACTGTGATATGTTGACGAAAGGGCTACCCTCATCAAAAACACTGCCCCAACCTCCCACCTCATCCCATCCTATGTCAAAGGACTCAAGGTCGACCAACCCGGACGGTACGGGTGCCGAGACTTTCGGCTCCGTGGCTGAAAGGGGAGGACCTCCTTCGAGCTCCGGAAACACTCCTTCCCTCCCCCAAGTTGTAGGCGAAACTGTGACTTACAGTGGGACAATCAACGAAAGGGTGTCCAATCCCCCTAACCCCAAAGTTGGAGGTGAAACTGTGACTTACAGTGGAACTGAAAACAAAAGGGTTTCCAATCCCCCTAACCCCCAAGTTGAATGTGAAACTGTGACTTACAGTGGAACTGAAAACGAAAGGGTTTCCAATCCCCCTAACCCCCAAGGTGAAGGTGAAACTGTGTCTTACAGTGGAACGGACAACGAAGGGCATCCCAACCTCCCTACATTCCCAAACCACAAAGAAAGGCGGAATGCGGAGAAAATTGCGAAGCTGTTAGGTGCGGTACCTAAACCTAAGCTTGATTCAACGCAATCTGCCAAACTTGAGTGGGCAATGAAAATCATTGCAATAAATGAAAAACACAGCGAAGACTCAACGTCTAAGCGCCAACGCTCGTTCGAGCAGTCAACCCCGAACGCCAAAAGGCCTAAGGTGCAAAAACCAAGCACCCTCAGCTCCAAAAAAGACATGTCGTACAGTGACGCACTGAAGGACAAACCCATTTTCGCTGTCATTGACAGGAGTAACGCGGATGGTGCGATCTCTTTCGATCAATGGGCGATCATCATGAACAAGCTCCAGGCCTCCTACTGGACTCTTATGATGGAAAACCCAGGGGAACCTGCCATCTTTGAGGACGCAGGATGGTATCAGGGGCGCGTCAGGTTAATCGCGTTTGATGGAGAGAGATCGCGCGATCTGTATAAGCTTGCGATAAGCAGGTTAGAGGGACCTGGTGCTAAGCTTGAAGTCGTGTGAAGGGAGGATATCCCTTGCAGGCCTAGAGCTCGCGCTAGATTACCAGCAGAACTCTCCTGCAAAAAAACAATCATGAAAATGATTCAATTCGTTAATCCAGCCCTTCCTACCCATGACTGGAAAGTCGCGAAGCTGGAAGAGCCGGAGGGTCACTATAGATCGGCTATAATAGTCATCAATAAGGACTCCCTAGCTCCCCTGGCTGCGACAAAAGGCGTGATTCGGTTCGGCTGGTCAAACATTGCCTTAAAAATATACAAAAAAGATGAAGAACAGAACATCGTTCCATCTTCCATAACAAAAAGTGCGTCTTCAGTGGAAGAACCCGCAGGGCAAGTCGACCCTCCATCCATGGAGATAGACGAACTCGGCACATCTTCTGCTGAAACGTATGATAACAAACCCTCCACATCCGACTTGGATGCCCAAAACGTCGTCAAATTCTCCGACTTGGAGACTGATGACTCCGATGCCCAAAACGTCGTCAAATTCTCCGACTTGGAGACTGATGACTCCGCTAACGAGGTTTCGCTCAGCGAGGATGACCTTCTTACGTCAAACTCTGAGAGCGAAACAGACGACGACCTCACGACGACGACGACCAGACCGTGGTGAGGGTTAGTCTACTTAGTTGTTCCCAAGATGGTGCAGCTAACTCAGATTAACCTCCAACACTCCAAGCAGGCTTCGGCCTCCCTTCTTCTCCGTCTAAACAAGAGGGGTAAGACATTGTCCTTATCCAAGAGCCTTGGATCATCAAGTCCACCGTCGACTATTATTACTTTACTTTACTTATTACGACGACGACCTCAACCAGACCGTGGTGAGGGTTAGTCTACTTAGTTGTTCCCAAGATGGTGCAGCTAACTCAGATTAACCTCCAACACTCCAAGCAGGCTTCGGCCTCCCTTCTTCTCCGTCTAAACAAGAGGGGGGAAGACATTGTCCTTATCCAAGAGCCTTGGATCATCAAGTCCACCGTTCGAGGACTAAGGACTCCTGGATATACTCTACTGTATATGAAGGACAAATGTGAACCCAGATCCTGCATATTGGTAAGAAGTAGCACTAATGTATTTTTACTCCCTCATTACAGCAATCGTGATGTAACCACAATAAGATACCAGACCAGTGACAACATCTACTGGCTGGTATCAGCTTACCTCGGCCATGACCATCCTGGCCCTCCTCCATGCGACTTATTTAAAAGGATTGTCGCTGCAGCAGAACGGCAGAAGATCTGCCTCATCATTGGATGCGATGCTAATGCGCATCACACAGTATGGGGTAGCACTGACATAAATGAAAGGGGTGAGTCACTTTTTGATTTTATTTTAAGTACTAACCTTATAGTAAGTAATATTGGCAATGAACCAACATTCATTACCAAAAACAGACAAGAAGTATTAGATATCACTCTTGTCTCCGACTCGGTTCATCATAGGATTACTAATTGGAAAGTATCTACTGAACACTCCTTTGCTGATCATAGATACATTCAATTTGATCTAAATGAGGAACCTCTCAAGCAACCAGTCTTCCGAAACTATCGGAAAACTGACTGGCAAAAATATCGGGTAATTTTGAAAAAGTTTATTAAACCTGAACTTTTACAAAACCCTACAAACAAACAGGATCTAGACAAAAAAGTCAATGATCTTACCACTGCCCTTAACCATTCACTGCAGAAATCCTGTCCTCTTATAAAAATAAGAGGAAAACAGAAACCACTGTGGTGGAGCTCGGGGCTAGAACCGCTCAGGAAGGAATGTAGAAAACTTTTCAACCGAGCTAAGCAATCTAAAACTTTAATAGACTGGGACTCCTACAAGGAATCCCTCAAAACTTATAAATATCAACTGAGGAAGAATAAAAGAACTTCCTGGAGAAACTTCTGTGGAAAAATAGAAGATACTTCAGAAGCTTCTAGATAAAGAAAAATCCTCTCAAAGAGTCCGACCATGCCTAGCAGTTTGAAAACAGCTGACGGCTGGACAGAATCCTGCGAAGAAACGCTCAATTTGCTTCTGGACACTCACTTTCCAGGAAGCTCTAAGAACTTATGCAACTATGATTCCACAGAACCAGGTAGCATAACAACAAACAACCCCGATCTGATTACAAGGGAAAAACTAGTTTGGGCCATTAACAGCTTTGACCCATACAAATCCCCTGGACCTGATGGTATAATTCCAGCCGAACTTCAAAAGGCCGCGGACATTATTATCCCTGTCCTTGAAGTAATTCTCATCGGCTGTACCACCTTGAACTATATCCCCACTCAGTGGAGAGAAGTCAAGGTGGTGTTTATACCTAAGGCTGGGAAATCATCCCACGTAAACCCAAAAGATCTCCGACCAATAAGTCTATCATCTTTCCTTGTTCAAAATTGTTATCTACAGCACAACACGCCTACTGCAAGGGAAAATCTGTAGAAATGGCCCTACACACCCTGGTACGTACTATAGAATATTCCCTCCATCACAAGAATTCACTCTGGCCGCCTTCCTCGACATAGAGGGCGCCTTCAACAACGTCAGCAACTCTGGAATTACAAAGGCACTGACGAAGCTCAAAGTAGATGATTCCATAGTGGAGTTGATAAATCTAATGCTAAAAAGCAGGAGAATCAACTCTGCTCTAGGAAACTTCTCTGCAAAGAGATCTGTCAGTAGAGGAACACCGCAAGGCGGAGTCCTATCCCCTCTTCTATGGAATATAGTCGTCAATGAACTTCTAGTTGACTTAGAAGCTGAGTGATTCAAAGTGATTGCATATGCAGATGACGTCTCCATTGCGGTGTCCGGCAAACATGCTCACGTCCTTACGGACCTGATGCAGACCGCTCTAAATAAACTTGTAAAATGGGCGGGAAAATGTGATCTAGGGGTCAACCCTCAGAAAACTGAACTCGTTCTCTTCACCAGGAAATATAAAATTCCTCAACTAACAACTCCATCAATAAATGGAATCTCACTTGTACTTTCAAACGAAGCCAAATATCTAGGTATAATCCTAGACAAAAAGCTAAATTGGAAAGCCAATATACAGGAAAGAATCAGGAAATCCACCGTGGCCTTATTTTCCTGCAAAAAAGCCATTGGTAACAAATGGGGTTTCTCCCCCCAAATCACCCAAGGGCTCTACACCGCGGTCATCAGACCAATACTCACATACGGAGTAGTGGTATGGTGGACCGCTCTTGATAAAAGGACCTACTGCGACAATTTAAGCAAGGTCCAACGAACAGCCTGTCTGTGTATAAGCGGAGCACTGAGATCAACACCCTCAGCTGCACTAAATACACTCCTAAACCTCACACCACTAGATATCTTCAGCAAACAAATGGCCGCCAGTGCAGCCACTCGTATGAGAGCTATCTCCCAATGGACCGATAACAACATCGGTCATGCTGCAATCCGGAATTTATTCGGATCAATTCCCTGTCACTCCGACTACACCATCCCCCAATTCGTTTTTGATAATAAGTTCCAAGTCTCAATCCCACCGAGAACGACCTGGGAAGACGAAGAATTTTTGAGAGATGATTCAATTCATTTCTATACAGATGATTCAAAAACCGAAGAAGGGGTAGGCTGTGGGGTGTACTCAAACCGACTTAAAAGACGTCAAATGTCAAACGAAGTAGTGCTTGTGACTTAGCTCCACATTAAATTCAAATCCTAGTCAGTAAAAATCACTTTTAATTGTGTTATTTGTTTTTATTCGGCACACAATAACAAACAGCCGTATTTATAATCGCATAATAAACTCCGAACAACTTTAAAACACGCTTATTCATTGAATAAAACAAAAATCGTATTTATAATCATTTTTCGTCAGTGAATAAGGGCTGAATAGCTTAAACGCCAATATGCGTGTTTTAAGCGTGTTTTAGCGCATAAATGTCATTTGATTTTGAGTATTGAGTTGTCATTCAGTGGTTTATTTACAACTTTGAGAATTTTAAAAATAACTAAAATGGAAATATACATAGTTTGGATGTAGTAAATGTGTTTTCAATTGAAAGAAATATGCTGTGTTTTCCTTTTTTGTAAATTGGTTTCTTACAAGTTTTCCAGCTGGGAAGCGTTTTTGATTTTCCCTTTTTGGGCAAAACAACTAGAAATTAAAGCCAAAATTGTATTTATGTAAAGCTAAAGAAATAAAAGGAACAAATAATGTTCTTCCGGTGTTTGGTTTCGAGCAAATTGGCAAAGCAAGTTGCACATTGGTGAATTGAAGCCAGTTATTGATTCTTCGATTCGGAACAATTATACGAACTGTACCTACTTCAGTATCGCATTGTATAGTTCAATTTCAAGTCCCATGACGTATATTGTGTGACCTACATTTCATCTTATCTATGAAAGTACAATACCCTTAAATTACGCACCTACTGTAACTAACTTTGCGTCGTGTATCGATATTATAAACTATACAGCCCTGTAGAACTCAAATCTCAAACTACGCTGCGTCGGGTGGGTCGAAGATAACATTCATCAAATACATTTGGGTGTCCTATGTTATTTGTCAAAAAAAAACTTAGCACTAAAAAGTGTTTAGTTGTTTAAAATTTTTTACTTTTTTATTGCTGAAAAGGCAGTAGACATTGAATGATCGAATGTTCCATAGCTAGGAAAATATAAACAAAAACAAATTTCTGTTGTCAGTACAACCATTGAGAAACAAAAATAGAGAGTTTCTTTATGATTTTGACATAAGGGATGAATAACTATAATGGGTGATGATAAAGATTATAAATAAGGATTTTTTATTCACTGAATAAAGTCTTAATAGGTTCTTATTCACTGCATAACTATTATGCGTTTTAAGCGTGTAATAGCAAAATCTAATAAATACGGCTGAAAGTGTTTAGAATTTTCAATTAATTTCTTAAAGACAGTACTTCTATTTTAAAACAAAGTGAAAATAAAAAAATGTCAAATTCTAACCTTAAATCTGGTAAAAGAAATTTACGTTCCAATGTCGGCGATGTCTCTGGATCTCCTCTGAATTCTCCTTTAGGAATGCCTTCTTCGTCAAATTTGTGTGGAAAAATAGAGACTCGTTTAAGCATATTTACAAAATCACTGACAGATACTATTTTGTCAACATTAAGAAAAGAATTAAATGTAATTACACAATCTTTTACTGAACGTCTAGATGAAATTGAAATTAAACTCACAACCCGAATCAAAACACTTGAAAAAGATTATGATGAAAGATTTGCTTCATTAAACAATTTAATTGTCAACTGCGAAACCAAACTTGAAAGCTTTAAAAATCACTGCCACGAAAAGAAAACACAAACAATTGAAAATGACACTACGCAACTGAAAACTCAGATCGATGCTTTGAACCGAAGAAATATTGCAAGCGATCTTGTACTTCACGGTATTCCTTTCCGTCAAAATGAAAACTTATATGAAATTTTTCACAAATTTTGCACAAAAATTGGCCTTGAGTCGATCAGACCTAACTACGCGCTACGTATCACACCTAAAAACAACAACTCTGCTAGTGCGATTATTTTGAAACTTCCACACGAAAATGAAAAAAACATTGTACTGAGGAAAGTAAATGAATTTTATAAAGCAAGCTCTCGTGCAGTTTCCTTACATGACCTTGGCTTTGAAAATAGCAACAAATTTGTGAGAGCGTATGAATGTCTTACAAAATTTAATCTTTTCCGTAAAGCCAATGAGTTGCGCAGAAGAAAGCTTCTTCATTCGGTGTTCACCAGGCATGGAAAAGTCTACGTCAGAGATGGTGCTGATAAGAGACCTGTTTGTGTCAATTGCATATCTTGGCTAAATGATTATTCTAATGCTATTGAGGGTAATGCTGTGCAGGGGAGTGAATTGCTAGGAAATGAACCTGATTGTAATGTTGCTGTTGATGCTGTTGCTGCTGGTGGTGTTGCTGCTGGTGGTACTGTTGCTGTTATTGATGGTGTTGTTGATGCTTCAAATGGGGTTGCTGAAAACAATACTACAGTCATCGTAACATAATATAATTTTCTTATTTTCTTTTGCAAAATTTTTCAAGCTTACCAAGTAGGTACAAAGTTTCTCATTTTACTTTGTTTTTAAATTACATAATTCATCGAGCTTTTAAGATTTGAATTTTTTGTACTAATGCTAGTCGTTTTCCATACCTTATATCTAATTTGTGTAAGAAACTTTAATTTGAAAACCATTACCATTAATCAAGCTTTTTGTAAGTTTTAGGTAAAAAAAAAAAAAAAATATGTCTGTTACAAATCCTGATTTTATAAGATCTATTTGCAATGTTCTGTGTAATGTGCATGATGGACTAAATGTATGTCACATTAATGCTGGTAGTGTTCCTTCTAAGTACACTGTCCTTTTTCAAATGTTGAGTAGTTCTAAGACGGATGTAATAATGGTCTCTGAATCATGGTTAAATGAATCAATTTCATCTCAACTAGTTGGTTTCCCTGAGTTTAAACTGTATAGGAATGATCGTGGCTCTCGTGGTGGTGGTGTATGCATATACATTAGGGAAAACATAACATCATAAACAATTTATTCTTCATCAAAATCTCCTTTAGAATTCTTGTGCATTGAAATTTGTAACTGCAATGAAATATGCCTTTTGGTTGCTGTGTACTGCCCACCCTGTTCATTTAAAGAAGATAATTTATTTGAATTAGAAGAAACTTTGCTTCATCTCAACACAAAGTATTGTCATATTTTAGTTGGCGGTGATTTTAATGTAAACCTACTAGTTAATAATTCCACTTCACGTCTTTTCAATTATTTTTGTGACAAAGTATGCTTAACTGTTGTGAATAAATTGTATCCGACATGCTATCAGTCAGTGTTGAACCCATCACTAATTGATATTTTTCTTACAACTTCTAAAGAAAAAGTTCTGTGCAATGATCAACTAAAGCTTACATCGGATTTTATCCATGATCTAATTTTTTGCTGTTTTCAATTTGATAAGAAGAATCTGCGTACCTCTAACACTTTCAGTTATCGGTCTTATCGCTCTTTTAATTTCGTAGAAGTTCAAAACTATGTTGGAAACGATTACTGGAACGATATTCTATACACTGTTAATGTTGACAGCAAAGTTTTGCTGTTCAATAATTTACTAAATTTACTTTTTGATACATATGTTCCGATAGTAACTAAACAAGTTAAAAAAACTAGAAATTGCCCTTGGTATAATAGAGATATCGAAACTCAAATCAAAGAAAGAGAACGTTTTCACAAAAGATATAAGAAATACCCTTCTGAGTACAATAGACGTCAATATACTTTTGCTAGAAATAAAGTTGTTTCTCTTATACGTTTAAGTAAGAAAAATTATTTTCTACAAAAACTTGATGTCTCGTTAAACTCTAAAGTGCTTTGGAAAAACTTAAAAGACATTGGTATCACTGGAAATAAAAATACGCAACAGTGTTTGATAGATCCAGAAGTAATTGCGTCATTTTATGCTCCTCACATACCTAGTACGAGCTCTTCTCTAATTCTGCCAGAAAACGAAGTTGGCTTATTTTCATTCAACTGCGTCGATGAAATTGAAATTATTAGTGCTGTAAAGTTGGTGAAATCGAATGCAGTCGGCGCTGACAAAATTTCTCCAAAATTTATTCGCTTAATTTTACCAATTGTTCTTCCACCTTTAAAACATATTGTAAATACTTGTTTGTATAGGAGCGAATTCCCTGAACCTTGGAAGGATACAATTGTATTACCTATTCCCAAAAAAAGCAATTCCTGTGAGCCCTCTGACTTCAGACCAATTAGCCTTTTGCCTTGCTTTGGCAAGGTTTTTGAACGGTTGATGGCTACTCAAGCTCTAGAATTCATTCAATCTAACGACAAAATGTCTAAATGGCAATCTGGTTTTCGCAAAAACCATAGTTGTGAAACTGCGGTAGTGAAGGTCACATCTGACTTCCGTTCTGCGCTCTATAGTAATCAGCTGGGCACAATGGTACTGTTGGATTTCTCAAAAGCTTTCGACTGCATTGATCACGAAATTTTAATTTTGAAACTTTGTGACAACTTCAATTTTTCCGGTACTGCTCTTAAGCTTTTGAGAAACTATCTAATAAACAGGCCCCAAAAAATTACAACAAGTCAAGGTTCTTCAAGATCATACATTGTCAACTGCGGTGTACCGCAAGGCTCAATTCTAGGACCGCTTCTCTTTTCACTTTTCATAAATGACCTTCCCGCAATAGTTAAAAACTGTCATATTCATATCTATGCAGATGATGTCTTATTATATATTTTTAGTGAATTGGGTTCAATGAATGATTGCGTTACTCGGATCAATGAAGATTTAGTAAATATTCAAAGCTGGGTTGACTCTAACAAGCTAAAACTCAATCCTTCAAAAACGCTTAGTATGGTATGCTCAAGACGTGAAATTAATCATTTGGACTTACCAAGAATTGTTTTGAATACACAAATCATTGAATACGTTTGCAAAGTTAAATACCTCGGTCTTACAATAAATAATAAATTGAACTGTTGTGATGCAATATCCGAAAGCATAAGAAGAATATACAGCGGCTTACGCTCCTTGAGGTGTTCATCTGCTATTTTGAATCTTGCCTTAAAAAAACAGCTGGTAAAAAGCCTTATCCTGCCTTACTTCACTTTTAATTGTGCTGTTTACCCTAGCCTTGACTATGATTGTAAGCGTAAGCTAAATGTAGCATTTAATGACTGCTTGCGTTTCATTCATAACAACCGTAGGTATGAAAGTGTTTCATTTTTACATGATTCTTTGTTGGGACTGAATCTAGATAAATATATTTTGTATGGAAACGTTTTACTCCTTCATAACATAATACATGGAAGGTGTCCAGTGTACCTAAAAGAAATGCTTCATTTCGCACAGTCTAGAAGAGGACTTAAATTAATCCTGCCACGATTTGCACATACTATTGCTGAACGTTCTTATTTTGTTTCTGTGATCAGGATTTGGAATAGTCTGCCCTCTGAAATTCAAAGAACTTCTACATTGAATACTTTTAGTAAGATGATTTTCTCTTATTTTTCTTCAAATTAATGTTTCATTAAAAAAAAAAAAAAAAAAAAAAAAAAAAAAAAAAAAAAAAAAAAAAAAAATTTTATTATTATAATAAAGTTTATTATGTACAACAATTTTTCTGTAATCACATATCTCTTTACTTTTAAATGTATTTTTTAGTCTTATTCACTTGGTAAGCACTTTATTATATACTATAAAAAGATTATATCTTATTGTATGATGTAAATGAATCAAATAGCAAATACAAATACAAATACTTAACGTAAGTCTCTCGTTCCGCCTTCCAAACCATTGTAGCGTGTTCCAAGCGGAAATTCTGGCGATCAAAGAGGTCCTATCATGGCTAAAAGAAAACGTGATATCCTCAACGAATATCCGGATTTTCTCAGATAGTCAAGCAGCCCTCAAATCACTCGGCGCTGTTTCTACGAACTCAGTAACCGCCCTCAACTGTCGCTTATCTCTTAAGGAGATGGCTGAACAGTTCAATATTCACCTTATTTGGGTGCCGGGGCACAGAGATATCGTGGGTAACTGCAAAGCCGATGAACTCGCCAGAGAAGGAACCGTTCTACCGATCTCAACCAGCAGGTTGAATATTGGTATACCAATCGCTACATGTAAACTTATGCTAAAGCAAGAGGCAATGGATAGAACAAATCATAGGTGGTACAATATCACCACGTGCGTGGCAACAAAACGGATATGGCCTGGTCTAGATCCAAAACGCACAAGACATTTGTTATCAATTGCCAGATTGCAAGTTAGCTCCGTAATCAATGTCATCACCGGACATTGTCTGATAGGAAGACACGCCATAAGACTTGGCGTTCCCTCAAATGACTTCTGCAGAAGTTGCTTAGATGAGGAGGAGGAGGAGACAATCCCACACCTCCTCTGCTCATGTCCTGCACTCTCTTTTAAAAGAAAGCGGCATCTAGGAAAATATTTTCTTGATGATCCAAGCGATCTGGCACACACAGATCCCCTGCATATCCTTCGCTTTATTAAAAGCTCCAAATGGTTTTGTTAAGTGAGGTATTCCCTCGCATAATACTTATGGTATCACATTGGACCTAATATTGGTCTAAGTGTGTCAGTTTGTTTTCCTGACAGCCATTTAAACCTAACCTAACCTCTCCATATCGTCGTTTTCTTTCAATGGCTGGCGATTTCACGCTCTTACGGAAAATACGTTTTTCCTTGAACCATTGGCTTTAAGAAATGCCTTACAGTTTTATCGAACTGCAAGAACATTTCTTGGCAGGTAAGGGTAGGATTTGTTGCGGTAAATTTTACCACAACAAGTTAGACCTTTATTTTTCTTCCTTTTCTCGTTTTCACCCCCTTCTTTTGTTGTGGCTTCAAAGGGCTGGCAGAGTACAAAGCAACCCTAGTCCATCAGCTAGTGGTGTACTTCAAAGCCAAAGGGGGTACCCAAAAAGGTACCCCCTCATTGAGCCAGTGGACGGCTGGAGACTCAAGCAGCAGCGGTAGTAAGAACCAGGAAGGTTCTGGAGAAATTCCATCAACAGCAGCAGCAGCAGGTTACTAACAACCTAATATTGGTACAAAAAGTAGAGATATGGCTACCCATCTCAAACTCACTGATTAGATATCAGTCAACATTTACTATAACGTTCACCATCATCAGAATTTGGCATTTGAAGCCTTTTCAATATAAACGGCCAAGAGCCCAACGTAATGGCTGAGTGCCCAACCTAAAGTGCTTTACCTTAGCGAGGAAATGACTCTTTATAGGACTATCCCCTTTCCCCCAAATCTGCGCGAAGGTTTACCGAAGTAGTTAATAGTTGTTTTCGCGAAAAATTACGAATCCTCTTTAATCGTTTTAAATAAAGCTTAAATAGTTTTCTTGCGCAGTGTAACTTGGGTCGGTTGGGCCGAGGGAATTTATTTAAAGCAATAGTTTATCAATTTTCTTTTCTGGAATGGAATGAAATAGAACAGGTCTGGATTCATTCTTTCAGGCAAGTTGTTGCGAATCTCTAACGACCGAGAGATTCTGCAATAAAATTGTTTAGAAAAGAGCGATGGATGTGTTTCGCCTACGGCGCAGACTCCAGCGAGTTTGCTGAGAGTACTGCAGGTACCCCGTGACAAACATCCACGACTCTGATTGGTAGAAGTGAGTGGAATTTTCTGAATGCGCCGATGAACGAAGAGACCGTCAAGAAGTTGGCAGCTCTTGGTTCACCTCTGAAAAGGACATAGTGCCAGAATGTTTTGAAAATTGAGAAAGTGTTCGGAGAATATATAATCGATTGTTTAATCTTTGCAAGTAGTGCAAGTTTAAATTGTTACATAGTGTTTGATTGGCATGAAGGCCAAATTAAACAGTGTTTTGATTCTGTGCAGGAAAGCTCCAGTTAGGCAGGAGTTCAGAAGAGTTAATGCCAGTACGGGCAAGAGAACTGAGGCAGGATTCGTCAGAAGAAAGCTAAGTATTTTTATGCCTTTGTGTTTTAATTTTATAAAAGTGGAAAAGGTGTTAGTTATACGTTTGTTTTGGCTTTGACTATTGAGTCATACTTTGTTGTTTTTTACATTTGAACCTGGGTAAAAACCCATCTACGTTCTTTAACCTCACATCATCTATATTTCAAACTGGCCCTCTGCCAGATTTGCTATCTTTTGTACACCCCCCTTGTTTATGAAAAAATTTCAGGTTTTCTACCTTTACCCAAAAATGTTTCCTGAATAAAACTTATTTTATTCCTTTTGGAAATCAATGGCGTTGTTATTTCATTTGAAGACCATTTTCAGCATTAAAGTAGGTTTGGAAATTCCAAACAAAAATTTGCTGGCGCCCTTAACTTCGTGAAACACCCTGCTTGTGTTTTGATACAACATTATTTATCTCATTAAATTCCTTTTATTCACCTTTTACTCCGCGATATTTACTAATAAAACTACGAACCACCCCTTGCTGAGCAGCTGGCATTGGCAGCATATTATCTTGCTACCTGTTGCATTCTCTTCCCATCGAAATCCACCCAGCCGTCATTTGACAGTTCATCATAAAATTAAATTCGGTCAACATCGCCGCGGCACATCGGTGTGCATGTTTCGTATTTTTGCGTTTTAAATAATTAATCGTTTTAAATAAGTAATCGTTGCGATTAATTAATATATTAGTTAGCTATCATCCAAGTTGTGGATTCGTTTGGAACCAGACGGATCTCCAAATTTCTTAGTTGGTTTGTGAGGCTTTCCTCGAACTGCAGTTGGCTCCCCAGCCCTTCCGCCAATTGCTTTTTCTGTCGTCTTCGTTAATAAATTTGTCACTGGCGGTTATCCTCTTTCGAGGCCAGGCCATCGCCGGCAGTCGCGACACCTGCCGACTTTTGAACGTATATCCCCGTTCTTTTTCTATTTCCTTTATTAACTTTTTCCATTATTCTCGGTTTCAAGTTTTCCAACATTGAGGTCATGTTTGAGTTATGTTGGTTGGTCAGGTTCTGCAGCTGGATTGCTGGAGAATATGTCCTTGACCACGACAAGGTCAACTCATAGGGGGTGAATAAACTGGTTTAACGATATTGATTAAATTTTCAGCGTTTATATGTATTATGAACTGCAGAAAGTTTTGTTATATTTTCGTTAAAAACCTTTGGAATATTTAATTAAATTTTTTTTTTCAATCTCTTGCGTGATTTTATTAAATTTTCATAATTTATATGTAGTTGGCGACCGTGAACCACCAAATATATTATGAAGCGAATACTTAAACTTTGTACTCACTCTTAAGATTTTAAATTGTACTAAGTCTAAAATAGCAAGTTCATGCGACCCAGACGTGCCCGCATCGCATGCATTTCGAAAAATGTTGCGAATGTAACTGAAGCATTAGAACACAAATATACACTTTTTTTTAAATTATAAAGCAGCTCATTTTTGAACCTTTCGATGTTAACTTTAGCTATTTTTCTGGTTAACACTAAACTATTACTACTCTTTTTTGCATGAAATTTTTAAAGTTATATGGTGGTCAGTGATCTTTAAATAAAACACATTTCTCTGTACTAATCAAACAAGTACATTCAACGGTGGCTAAATGTGGTTCAAACAGCTTCTTGAAACAATCCTAGTTGGCTCATTAAAAATATATTCAAGCCCAAGTGAAACTAAAAGGGCACAATAGTTCGATTATATGTAGTTAGGTCTGAGTGCTCCAGTTAGTATCAAAAACTAATTTAAAAAACGTTATATAAACACCCACAAAAAATACCAATGTACGAATTTTATTCAAAATTCATCCTAACATGTAATTTTATGCTGATATACAACAAAACCAGTAAAAAGTTTTCATTTTTAAAGGTAGTGATAGATGACAGATGACAAAGCAAATTTTCGTATTAAAGCTTAATGAATTATACGAACGTTCGCAAATCAACTGCTGTTCACGTTAATGGACCAAGTAACACATCGCACTCTTTCAATGATAAGTCTTAACATACGAATTTACTACCCAAACTACCAAACAGCATTTAGAGTTTCTAATAACACTTGTCTCTTGCTTTACTTTTTTTTTTTATTTATAAACTAGCAGACCCACCCGGCGTAGCTCGGGTCCTACTTCGCCCTAGTGTATAGCATAGTCTCTGCTCTCAAAATTTTAATAAGAAAAAGAAACATTCTAATATTGAAAGAATACAGGAAATCTGTTTAGCGCTCTATGCTAGACTCTAATACGCGGGCTTGTTTGCCATTTTGACGTTCAACTTACTGAAAGCGTTCGGTGTTAGACTCCGAAAAGCAGGCTCGTGATGTTTTGGCATTTTGATACTAAAGTCGCTGAAAACGCTTAGTAGTGGACACCGATACGCGAGCTTGTGAATTTTTTTTTATTTTGATTGGAAAAACGAATATTTCATCTTTATTGAATAATCTTATAACTTTTTTCATTTTTAAGTGAAACACCCTTGAAATGATGTCGTGAGGATCGAAAGAGCGCTGACCAGGAGGTAGTAGTTCCGCTTTAATTTCAGGACATTCGGGATTGCACGTAAGCGTGACAAATAAGTCTGGTCTCCCGTAGTTTCGGACATACGTCATCGCGTCTTGGGTTTTTTCATGCAGGTAACGCGGAGAACCTGTAAATGAAGATGGTAAGATTACGCGCTGACCGATATTTGATGGGTCAACATTCCCGTCTTGATTTAAAGCGTCTATGAGATGAATGTATTCTTCAGCCCTTAGTCTATGTTGGTTACGACATATGTAATTCAATCGTTCCGATACCATTTTTGCCATCACATGTCCCTGTAATAATGTAATGGATTAAATCTATTGGCTCTAACCATCAACCTGAATTCTTAAAATTGAATGCATGTCACAGTTTTGATACGCGCTGTACCTACCTTCCTGTGGAATGTTTAAGTAATAACCGTCTTCTTCTTTAAAGAACATTAAGGGATACTGTAGTGGATCATACAATCGGTGTAACTCGGATACCCTTTTAAGTTGGCCGTCTCTTCCGTGCAGCACTATGTCTCTGGGGCCTTTTTCTTCAGCTACCTCGTTTACAGCTGGGGAATTGTATCTACCCGGGTGAGCAGTCTGTGGTGGGTGGTCGGAATGAATAATTAGCTTTAAATTATCCATAGAGCTGCGTTCAATATTTTGTTTAAAGCTTCGTATATATACGTTGTGGCTTTTCAGTGCGGTCTGTAGTTCGTTAATTAAGTCTATTTTTAGCGTTGGAGCTATGTTTGCTCTCAACGATAGCTGATCTGCGTCTGAGATAAAATATATCTGTAAGCATTGTGAATTTTGGCCTGATGGTGGCCAATGGTCTCTTATTTCTTTGGCGCCAAACGAAGTCATTTGAAAAAGGCTATTGTACTAACGGATGATGGTTAGGAAATGTCTAGTTAGCGAATGATTATTTATCAAAAGATTTTTTATTGGCTGTGGTGGTTCTTGAATATTGGAGGACACTAACTTTTCGAGGAGCACAGCACATGCCATTAGTTTCATCGACCCGTTTTTTTGGCAGAACACTTAGGGCAAGTCTTATTCATGTCACCGATTTGGACGGAAGACTGTTAAGCATAATCGATCTTTGGATCGTATCTAAAAGCCGATCTGTTACTGTGAGCTACAACTCGATTGCGAACTCTAGCTCTTGAAGTCTGTTGTCGTTCTCTCTGGTCTTGAAGGCGTTGGGAACGCTCAAAGCTTGATTCTCTAGTGCGGGATTGTATATTTCTCGAATTCTGCTCTTCAAGCCGCTGCAAACGCTAATACTTGACTCTCGCGGACTCGAAAAGTTCTCACATTTTGTTCAGCGAGCCGTTGCGACTGTTGAATACTGGACTCTTGCGCGCGTCTTTGAGAGTCTCTCTTGTTTTGTTCAGCAATCCGTTGCGAACGCTCGGTACTCGACTCTCTGGCACGCCATTCCGTCACATATTTACTCTGACTTAAAAGACGACATATTTTTTTAGCTCTGATAGAACAAAAAAACGCCTTTGAACTAAATAATTACTACTGAGCTACTTACAACTGCCTACTATAACAATGTAAACAACTAAGTAAGATTATCGGAGTTTTGGTAAGGAACTCTATTTTTTTTTTAACTAAATATAGCCTATGTCACTCAGAGATAGTTTAGCTTTCCAACGGTGAAAGAATTTTTCAAATCGGTGCAGTAGTTTCGGAGCCTATTCGAGACAAACAATCAAACAATCAAACCTTTCCTCTTTATAATATTAGTAAGATGACTTTTATTTCGACGTTTAGATCATGTTGTTTTTCTTTTATTTGTTAATGTTTATAATAATCTTTTGAGTCATTCTTTCTTTGATTGTTTTGAAATTTCACGCAGTGCAAAATCGAAAAAAATTAAATCATGCATGAGTATTGTTTAGTAATAATAAAGAAGACTCCAAAACGTGCGACAAAGAAGCAGCTCTTTTATATCTTACTCTAGATTGAGTAACATTTTATGAAAGTGTTTCTTCTTGCATGACAAAAGCTTCTTTTCTTAGCTGTACTGCATAACTGCATGATTGGTCATCAATATCACTTGGAATAAGCCAATAAAATCTCATCAATCAAACAAACAAGGAAACACAACATTTGTTAAATGAACGAAAACATTACTATTTCCTTCTTCTCTCTAAAGAACCTAAATGAATGGCACACGTTCATAGCATCGCGCCCCCAAAAAGTCTAGATTGTTTATTGAATGTATTCTAAACCTTATTGCTTTGGAAATTAGTTTTTACATTTATTTTCATCGGGTTATCTTGATTGGCTAGTTTCTCAGTTCATTTTAATCTTAATTTTATTATACTTAATTCAATGCTCCAAGAGTTAACTCAACTAAAACAAAAGAGTTAAGGTTAAAACTTTTTGTTAAAAACTAATGGAGATATGCCATAGAAGGAATTTGTTATCGTATCAATTTTCTTACGTATGTAATGAATATTTTGTACAGCTTCTACTTATCTGAAGCCTCTCTTAAACTCGGCTTTGAAAAACGCAACCTATGTCGCTCTTAACATCTTTCCGACCATTGACTTCGATCTGAAAAGTTGTAACGCTGGCTTGGAACTTGGAAGGCTTACTGATGTACATCGACATCGACAAAAATGAGAAAACCTCATGTATACGACAAGAAAAGAGAGATTCAGAAACAAATATGTTAGTATATATACAAAATTTGCCTTAATATCGGTTTCAGTATCGCGTTGGCGGGCAGCCCAAACAGATTGCCGTTTCTGCGTTGAATGTACAGAATCATTTTGCTTAAACAAAAACAAAAAAAAATGGATACCTTACTTGAGACAAAATAAAATAGAAAAAAAGAGTTTGCTGTGTCATGGATTTTACCGATGAGTGTGTGTATAGGCAGCCACCTTTAATGCGTTTGATTGTTGTTGTATTAGTTTATATTTTATAACTAGAAGAACGAGTCTTTAGAGCAAAAAATACTCTGATGTCAGCCCATGTTCAGTCTTGATTTGTATCGCGGTGAATTTGGATCACAATTTTTAAACTTGGAGGGCTTGAACTGTGCTTTACGATTTCATCCTCGAACGCTTCGACGTCTGCAACATATGTAAATATTTGTGTGTGAATTCAAGTGAAAATATTGCTAAATTAAAAAAAGTTTTTTTGTGTCTAAATTATTATTGAAAAAATTATTTTCGGTGGTCCTTTTAACGTAAATAGAAAGAAAGAAATCCAATTTGATATAAAAGTGAAAAGTGCTTAAGTCGCCACACATAGTGCAACTAAGAAAAAGTGTTTTATTTAAAGGAATTAAGTAACAAAAAGAGAGTTGAAAGACTCCAGTCAAGGATATCATCTACAGATAGTTTTCATCTCTATAAAACTTGCTGTTATTAACTCACTAGCCGGAAAGTTGTCACACAATTTTGGTTTGAGTCATATGTCATCTGCATCCATTAACGACTCTGATATCCAATAATATTACTCAAAGAGTTTTTATAGAAGAAATAACTGTAGGTGTAAGTGTTATTGTTGTTTTCATTCTATATTTTCTTTCATTGCCAATTTTTTTTCCAGTTTTCTTTTTTTTGTATCATCGTTTTGAATGAATTCAGCTTTAATTTCGTTTTGCCAGCTCCACTTAATTGTAATTCTTGCTTTCAGCTTTTTTGATTCAGTTTTTAGAATTGCTATTGAGATGGTGGTCAATGCCACCGGGAAATCATTTTTTTTTTAAATCATTTGGATTTCCGGTTGAAAATTTTTGTTTGTTTTATAAAATCTTATTTGGTCCGCATTTAGTATTTACTGTCGGAGTATTTTAATGAATCTAATAAATTTGAAGTATATTTTCGTTAAAGTAAGTGTTATAAATCTAGACATCAATAATTGTTATTGTTTGACATTAAGTCTATGTTTATACGTAGATATAAATTTCATTTTGTGATTATACATTTTATTTAATAGAATGTGAATTTTTGAAAAAATGTAGTTTTACAATTCACGCTTTTATTCATAGTGTTGATATTCCGATTAGTTTGTGGTGTTGCGTCTTTTCGATTTCGGAGCTAATAGCTAGAGAGCATATATGTAGCTCCCTTACTTACTTTCTAAGACGAGGTATTCTCCTTCAGCGATTCCCCTTCAATTTGCTTTCGAAAATCCGTCGAGCCAGAGAGTTGATGGCCTGCCATCGAAGTCGCGGTGCAACTCATACAGTTCGTTGTTGAATCTTCTTCTCTACACATTATCTTTGGGTTGGGGTCAAAATTCTGCCGGGGTCAAAATTCTTTTTTCAAAATTCTGTTTTCACAATTCTGCTTTAAAAATTCTGCTTTCCAAAATTCTGCTTTTCAAAATTCTGGTTATCAAAATTCTACCAATTATAAAGAAAAAGAAGGTTTGAAAAATGTTAAAAAGCGCGCGCTTTTTAAATTTTCCAAACCTTTTTTTTTTGCAATTGCAAACTCCTGCTTTCTAAAGAATTTCAAAGTAGGGAAGTAGTTTTTGATTTCCTCATTGTCACTCTCCTACTCAAAAGAATTACATAATTCAGTTTATTCTTCTCATCCCGAAAAATACAGGGTTGTAGTATCATCTCCTTTAGGACAATCAGACCATTGTGTCATATCGGTAGATTTTTCGCTTTCCGTCACGGTAAAAAAAGATAAAGTCCCTAAAAGAACTGTGTGGCAATACGAGAAAGCCAATTGGGACGGCCTGAATAATTTCTTTCGAAATTTTAATTGGTCATTGTGCTTTCTCGACGGAAACGTTGATGCATCAGCTGATATGATATCTAACGTTATTCTCAACGGCATGAGAAATTTTGTTCCTCATAGAACAAAAAGCATCATCCCCAAAGAGAATTCGTGGTTTGATTCAAGCTGTAAAAAGGCGATTAGGGATCGAGAAAGTAGTTTTCGTAAATTTAATGATAACCCTACTGTAGAAAACCGAAATCTGTTCAAACGGGCCAGAAATAGCTGTAATGCTCAGATACAAAGGGCTAAGTATTTACATGACCAAAAAGTAAGGCAAAAAATACTATTGTGTCCAAAAGGAAGTAAAAACTTTTGGTCTTTTGTCAAGAACATTAAGAACTCGACCACGTCATCGGTCCCAACGCTCGTCTTCAATGACTCTCCGTATGTCAGCTCCATCGACAAAGCCAATTTGCTGGCAGCTCAATTTGCTGTCAACTCGACACTTCCTCATAGCATATTGGCTCCACCTGAGCTCGAGTCTGCAAATTCTTTGATGAAGCAGATATTTTTTCGAACTCGCTCGGTTGCGAGAGTCCTTAAAGATCTCGACATACATAAATGCGCTGGTCCAGATGGTATCACCGCCGTTATTCTGAAGAGGTGTTCTTCTACGCTGGCAAAACCACTGCGTAAACTTTTCCATCTTTCCTATTCTGCTGGGATTTTTCCGAGCAGATGGAAAACTGCATTTGTCCAGCCGGTCCCTAAAAAAAGCGAATCTTCCTCCCCTTCCAATTACCGTCCAATTGCACTTACGTCCCTTCTTTCCAAGGTTATGGAAACGTTGATAAACCGTCAACTTATGAAATATCTTGAAGAACGAAAGCTTCTTAATGACCGTCAAACGGTCCACTGGTGATTTGATGGCTTATCTCACCGAAAAGTGGAACCAATATTTACATTGTTTTGGAGAAAGTAAGATTATTGCGCTTGATATTTCTAAAGCATTTGAAAGAGTTTGTCATCAGGCTCTTTTATCGAAAATGCGTGCTTTTGGTATCGATGAGTCTCTTCTTCTTTGGATTAGAAATTACCTTTACGACCGTTCAATACAAGTTGTGTTGGATGGCTTCAAGTCTGATACCCACTTCATAAATGCTGGTGTGCCACAGGGCTCCGTTTTGTCTCCGACTCTCTTCCTCATTTTCATTAATGACCTCTTGTCTGAAACTTCTAATCCACTTAACTGTTTTGCTGACGACTCAACCCTCAGCTTTTCATATTCGTTTCCAAATTCACGTCCCTGCTCTTCGGATGTGGAACTGGAACGGTTGCGTATGATAAGCTCATTGAATTCTGACCTTGACAGCATTGTTTCATGGGGTCTTATGAACCGAGTAGAATTCAATGCTTCGAAGACTCTGCCTCTTGTCGATTAAGCTTAACATTCCTCCATTGCCATTATCCATGAATGGTACCTGCATCGAAGAAACCGAAAAGCTGTCAGTACCTGGTATATGTGTAAACGATGATCTTCGTTGGAATGACCACATATTTGAAGTCGCCAAAAACGCTGCTAAATGCTTAGGCTTCTTGAGACGATGCAGGAAATTCTTCACCTCTTCTGATCTGGCTACAATTTATAAGGCCTTCATCCGCCCAAAACTGGAATATAACTCCCATATCTGGTCATGTGCTTCAAATAGAGCGTTAAAATTGATAGGTGATAGTTCAATCGTAGATTCGATTGATTCTCTTGAACATCGTCGAAACGTTGCCTGTCTCACTCTCTTTTATCGCTTTTTTCACAAGCAGTGCTCTAGTGAAGTAGCCAGTTGCATTCGTCCCCTGAAACAATTTAGCCGCAACACCCGCCTCGCTAGGAATGTTCATCAGTTTTACCTTGAGCCCAACTTCGGACGTACAGTCAAGTATAGAGATTCGTATTTCAGTCGCACCACCCGAATGTGGAATGCCTTACCTGTCTCTGTATTTCCGCTTCATTACGATTCACAAAGGTTGAAGAGCAACGTGCATCGGTGTCTCCTTTCAAATCCTCTCCTATTTGCCTAAATGCTCGCACTGTGTTTAACAACATTATAAGGGTATTCATAACCCCTTGATGTGCACGTTAATTGAAAAAAAAAAAAAATTTAAGATAAAACTGTGATAAGACTAGAGATGCATTCCCAAGACCGCAAAACAATGCAGAGGCTTGGAATCGTCTGCTTAAAGTAATAGTTGCCCTTGCTCGTAGCCACGCAGGTGTCTATAAATTTATTGGAGACCTACGAAAGGAGCTTATCAGTGCCAAAACAGAAATTTAGCGCACGAAGCATGGGAGATAGAGGGAGATAGAGGATAAAGGAAAAAAGAAAGAGTATAAAGAGCGCGCTTAACATTTTCTAAACCGTCTTTTTCTTTATAATTGGCAGAATATTGATAATAACTGCAAACTCTTACTTTCTCGTCGCTCTCCTACTTTGTTTTTGTTCTTCTGCAAATAAAAAAGAATGTGAATAAAAGCAGAATTTTTTTTTTTAGAAAGCCAGAGTTGTGAAAAGCAGAATTTTGGAAAGCAGAATTTTGTCAGCCAGAATGAAAAAAATACAGAATTTTGAAAAGCAAAATTTTCGTTTTAAAAGCAGAATTGTGAAAAGCAGAATTTTGAAGCCAGAATTTTGACCCGCTCCCATTATCCTTACATACGGGACCAAAGATTATTTGGAGTATTTTTCGTTTCAAAGGACCAAGAGTTTCCTCATTCGACTTAGATAAATAAAGCCTTGATTAATCATCAAACCCATTTTTACCACTTGTGTTTGAATGCTCGAGTTATGGGTTTGACTTTTTTAGATTCAAGTTCAAATGAAATAAAACAATATTCGGCTCTCGATCGCAACAATTTTCTATTTATTATGTTATCTTAAAATTAATCTTAACACAACTGATGATCAACGCAGAGTGACGCTTACATTCCTGGGGGTCAATTCCGGATCTGTGAAGCTTTGAAGTGAAAAAAAATATCATTTCAGTTTTCACATCATATGTAGTTTTTTCATTTTATCACTTGACGAACCTATTCTAAGCGATTCCCGATCTCAAAATGTAAAGTAATTCTCAAACTGTGTTCTAAAACGTACTAAATGATAAATTCTGACAGTTTTCTGTAATTTTCCAAATGGATTTTTCCGCCTTGAGTTTTGCTGCCATTTTTCATAATTGAATTTTTTCACCGACTCATACGGCACTGAAAAGAAATTTATCATATTTATGGATTTCCACTAATCGAGAATCGAATTTTCGGTGAAGCTGTGATGAATGTTTTCACTTCACAGCTTCACAGATCGGGAATTGACCCCCCTGTTCCTTATTAATTATCACCGAATATCGCTTAATAAGAAAGAGTCTTTGATTGATTGAGAGTGTTATTCATATTCATGGTCACAATCAGTATCGATCTTTAATATGCTGTGCAGTAGACATGTTGTACAGTGATCAGTGATTAAGGTGATGTGGTGTACATAACTCTCGCAATACCACGATTGTTTCTTTCCATTTTGTCAATAAATTTAAAGCTTTTCTGGCATTAAAGTTTGGCTGGGATGCCTAAGCTAGACATGACTGTGTACAGCTCGTCTCAGTAAATTTTGTTATATGCGGCCTTGAAATCGATAAAAAGTTGATGTATATCGATATTGTACTCCCGCCTTTTTTCCACGATCTATCGTAATGTGAAATTTTGGCCAATTGGTTTAAGACCGCATTGATAATGACCTATTAAATTATTGACTTTAGGTTTCAGACGCTCACTTATTACAATAGGCATGATTTTGAATGCGACTTTGAGGAGGTTTTTTCCTTTATAACTGGCGCTATTGTGAAAGTCTCCCTTTTTAGCTTCGGCCATACGATACTGAGGCTGCATCCATCGGTCACTCTTTCTTCCAACAACATCATGTAGATCTCCGACTGCCTTAAAAAGCTAATGGTAAAGGCCATCTGCACTTGCAGTTTTATTTAATTTAAACTTGCATATGGCAAGCTTACCTTCTTCTAGGTCGTAAGGACGGCACTCTTGATCATCCAAGTTGAATGGGGCATTCTGTCTGACAGTGGAATTTGTGCCTTCATCGCTGCTAAGTAGTCTGCAGATCTTCAGTAGCGACTGAGGCTTTAAAACTATGTTTCCCTGTTCGTCTTTACAGACTTGGGATCGAGGTTTGCATTCCTGGCATGATCTTTTTAGCTTTTGGTAAAAATTTCGAATCGCATTCTTATCATGTCATCTCTGAATTGCCTAAAACGCAAGCTTTTCATGCTGCGGAGTTCAGAACATCAAAGGCTACGTTTTTAATGGCTTGCTGGCATTGCTGCCACTGGTCTTCTATGCTTAATGCTGGCGGCATAAGATTCCACGATAGTTGGAGGCACACCCGATTGGAAATAGAGTTAGTTATCTCTTGCGATTATAGCTTTTGGACGTTGTATCGCTTCTCAGCGTTAGTTTGCGCGGATCGTGAACAGCATATCCTAATTCGTACTTCGGTTACAACAAGGTAGAGGTACGAGTCAAAGTTGGTCCTGCGGAAATTTCGGACATCTATCACACTGAAAAAATGTCTTGCGTCGATCGCAACATGGCCAATTCGGTTGACGGTTGATTCATCTGGGGATCACAATGTACCTTTCTGAATTTTGAGATGCGGGAAGCATTTACTACTAACAGCAATATCCAGCCCAGCAGAAAAATCAATTAGTCTTAGTCTGTTTTCGGATGTTTAGTCATTTGGGCTATGCATTCTTATTATATTTTCAAAGATGTCCTCCTTCCCTAGTTTTGCGATAACGTGATGAAGAACGATGTTCACATCATGTCTTTAATGACTTCGTAGAAGCACCTTTGGAAATATCGTTTTTGTTCTCTGTGGGGTCGTGGGGGCATATGAGTCTCATGTTTGTTAATGTGGCCCTGATGAGGACATAATATGCTCATTAACTGGATCTTGGCTAATAACCTTATCACTAAGTCTACCTCTTACATCATATCTGTACCCAAAATAATCGTTTGTTTCTGCTGTCTGTAGCTGTCACTATTCGCTCCCCATTGCAGCGCACTTCTCGGATGGCGGTTGCATCTGCTTTGCAGGAGTCTAGGTCTTTCATTTATTCTCCGAAGAGAGCACACTTAGTTCGATAATGGATCTTATTTTAAAGTTGCAGATCCGGAGGTCTCTGTCGTTTTTTCGTCAACATGGTTCGCCAACGTTTAAATCATTATTCTAATCCGGGGCTGTTGTTTGTTTGGGAACCTTTTAACGTAGTTGCATAGTTAAACCACTCTATTTCAATACCCTGCTCTAGTATTGGAACAGAACAAATCACAGGTGGAATAATATCACCACGTGCGTGGCAACAAAACGTATATGGCCAGGAATAGATCCAAAACGCACAAGACATTTGTTATCCATTACCAGATTGCAAGTTAGCTCCGTAATCAATGTCATTACCGGACATTGTCTGATAGGAAGACACGCCATAAGACTTGGCGTTCCCTCTAATGACTTCTGCAGAAGTTGCTTAGATGAGGAGGAGGAGGAGACAATCCCACACCTCCTCTGCTCATGTCCTGCACTCTCTTCTAAAAGAAAGAGGCATCTAGGAAAATATTTTCTTGATGATCCAAGCGATCTGGCGCACACAGATCCCCTGCATCTCCTTCGCTTTATTGTAAGCTCCAAATGGTTTTGTTAAGCGAGGTACTCCCTCGCATAATTTCTATGGTATCACAATGGACCTAATATTGGTCTAAGTGTGTCGGGTGCATTCCTGACAGCCATTGTAACCTAACCTAACGTAGTATTGGAGAACCTTCAATGACCTTCCGCAGTGACATTCCTCAAGAGCTCCGGCAGACCACTGATGGGCAGTCCCCATTATTCACAGAGCATTATAATTTTTAATTATTAATTTTGATTTTAATTAACCTTGTAGGGGAGTACCTTATATATTTTATCTACAGTCAGTAATGGTCTCGATATAACAAATGTGTTTTTAAAAATGCATACATCTGAACCAGGAAGGATATAGGAGAATATGTAGAAAGATCTGGTCAAATCACACCTGAATCATCTAATAAACTTACACGCTGGCTGATGAAAAGATACCGAACCGCACAAAAAGACTCCTCAATACGAATCATTCTGGTTTGAATTGCACATCTATCTCGCCTATGCACATCTAAAAGATGTCGCTCGGTGTCGCTCGGTCTCTTGTGAGTTGTGACTTACACAACTCACAAGAGCATCACAACGTTTTGGATGCATCAATATTTTGGTCAATTTAAAAATTATGTTGTTATTCGAGTTGCAGCCCTGGCAATTATAGGGTTCAAGCAAAAACAGGCTTTTAGTTCTCAAAGAGCTTCAAGAAAAATCAATAAAACTGTTTGTCAAACAAAAATGCCATAAAGTCGGAATTATCATACTGAGGCTCGTGTTGGCAATCGTCATTGCGTGTGACTTACTCGATTTAAAAATAAGTTCTTTCTTAAGTCTGACACTTTGTCTAACTTCATTCGAGCTTGTTTTTTTTTTTAATTTTTGCTACCGTTAATTAGTAGAAAATTAAAACATATCGAACCGAGCACGATCAGAATACAGCAATATGAATGCATTAAAAACATATGAGTCTTGCTGGTTGGTAAAGGAATTGCGATCCAGGTAATTGAAATATAACCGAATGTAGTAGACACTGTAATAATAAAAATATAGATGTTTCTGTTTATGATTCTTATCTTAATTAAGAAAATTGAAATCAATATATTTTGCATTTATTTTTATAGTAAACAATAAAGCAGAAACTTCACGTGTCTTAGTTGTCTTCTGAATATTTCCATATCAAAGATGGTCGAAGTACAACCTAAAGCCAAAAGCCTAGCATTATTTTTGAATGGGGCGTTAAAAATCGATAAAATTTTAATGGTCTGCGAAGTAGTTTCGATCGATTCGATTCAATCTTCCAAGTGCAACATTAAAAGTCAATGAAGCAAGCTCAATTTTGCATATTAATTTGCATAAGCCGGTTGAATAGTAAGAGTGTTTTTTTTTTTTAAATTTTCATTTCATTATGAATATTAGATTTACCCAAAAATATGTTTGTTTTGTGACTAAGTTCCTTGCGCAACTCTTTTGTTTTACTATGAAGTTATGACTTCAGTTTTTTTGCCCCGCAGCCAAGCATGTTTTTGTTTGAATCTTTGTGGTCGGTTGTTGAAAGTAAAGGAAAGTGAAAGGTTTAAGTATGGTATCTGATTTCATATCATGCCACCGTGTAAAGAAATAAATGTTCTGCTAGAGTTCAGGTGTCAGATGGCTTGTTGTCACACCTCTGTAAACAAGCGATCGATTTATTCAAACTTTCGCTTTTTTGTATAGTTAAAATAATAATTTTTATCGACGAAGGCAAATCTTGGAGAGAACAAAAAAATCGAAAGTGGTAGTGGTACGCCCAATCTTTAAACATCGTTTCGACGATTGTTTTCAATTCTACCGCCACTGTGGTGGTAAAGCACATTTTTTTGTTGTTGAACTGTAGAACAAATTTAGTTTGGATGTGAAACAATGTTTCACTAACGCAAATTTTTTAATTATCTTTTAAATTTAAAACTAGTTTCGCGGCTGTAACTTAAAATTTATAAGAATTTAATTATCATCTTAAAATTTTTTTCTCTTATCGATGTTCGTTTTTAAAATTTCCAACCATCAGATTGAAAGAACTGAGATTTTCCTCTATTTTTTAGATTATGTATGTCTCTGTACAGAAAAAAATTGGATTAAACGTATGAAATCAAAAGAAAGACAATATTTTTATTTGAGTAGTAGAAAAAGGTGTTTGCGAGTGTACTTTTCGGGAAGGCTCTGACTGTTACTTTGCCGACGCCGACGCCGACGCACAGTTGTTGCAATTGTTCTAATTTAACTATACCTCCTCGCGGAAACCACTGCGCACTGGCCTTGTCCAACCGTATGTGGTCTGCTGAACTAGTAAGTGCGAGTGTTGACAAAAAGACAAAGAACAATAGAGCAACACTATACTGCTCTAGGAGTACTGACAGACTGCTATAAGAGAGAATTAACCTTTTTAAGGAAAAAGTATTAAATAATCACCTTAAAGCAGATTTTGGACAAAAATTTTAGCTGATACGGTAAATAGCTTACATATTTAAATCAACTGGCTCGAAAGATATTGTAAGTCGTGGAATTTATCAGTAAACCTAGAAAAAACAAAGAACATCGTATTTATAAATGGGGAGGACGAATATCAAGAAGCGAAACCTGAAAATATGAACGGAGACCCATTGAAGTTGTGAGACAGTAGAAATATCTCGGTGTTCTGATAACAGAAAATCTTAATATGGAAAATCATCTGAATGTTAAATTATCAGAAGCAAAACGAGCAATAAACTCTGTTTGGAGTACATGTACATATAAATTGTAAATTTGTAGCTCATAGCTCTAAACAGAAAATGAAACGAGCAACTGTTTTATCCGTTGTTCTATATCTGTACGGTGTACAAGTTTGGGGTAGTGGATATTTTAACAAAGTTCAAAAAATGTCAGCATTACTGCATAAAACGGATGTTTAAAATACCTAACAATACTCCCAACTACATGATCCATCTGGAAATATGAGAAAATAGAATACCAAAAATGGTATTGAAAATAATGCTAGCAACTAACACCTTTTGCGTCGACCAA
The DNA here is from genome assembly GCA_949752695.1 of Melanostoma scalare. Taxonomy (NCBI): domain Eukaryota; kingdom Metazoa; phylum Arthropoda; class Insecta; order Diptera; family Syrphidae; genus Melanostoma; species Melanostoma scalare. The sequence goes on from OX456984.1 coordinate 92,299,328, forward strand.
TATGGCAACAACTGGCGAACAGTTATGGATGCTCTCTAAGCCTTATCCCAAATGATAACAACTGCGCGCTGCGAAGAAAATTTAAAGAAATAATGGCGAAATCGGGTCCGTTCCTTTACAACAGCTATGTGACTGGAGCTCAATCTCTTCAATGCAGGATGTAATATAGTGCTATTAGTTATAATCTCCAAGAAAAAACATACTTTGTAGATTCTAATAGTATCGAAAAGATAAAACCATCTTTATCACAAATCAATTCATTAAAAAGTCAATAAAACAAACTAAAACTAAGCTTAAGTCTATACTAGTGCGACAATTATGACCAAAATTGGAGTGTTGATAGAAATTGTTTATAATTTGCAGACGTTGCTCGTTCCTCAATTTTACCATGAAGAAATATAAAATTCACAGCATGTTAATGCCGTGAATTTTACAAATGTCGGTACATTCCGACTAAATTCGCGACGAAAAAGAAAAGGCAGGCCAAAACACTCCTGGTACAAGCAAATGCAAAAACAGCAGCATTTGGTTGGCCTCAGACATGGAACAATCCAAAACCAGGAGGCTTGCCGACGCTTTCTGAGGTCAACGCGGCGTACCCCACAGGCGGATCACTAGTGTGAAGCAGAAAAGTGGGAGAGTTGTGATCGCTTCAAGATCACTACTCGTAACGCCGGAAATGAAGAAGAAGAAGGTACATTCCGACTAAAAAATTCACGTCTTAAGAAGGACACGACAGCATCTAACTGATGAGCCAATTCTTGGCTCTAATACTATCCTAATACACGTCCCCTTCTTTATCTTTTGCAATGAATAGCTTCAATTGTTATAAATTGTTATAAACATAAATGTAAGCTGTTTTCAACTCTTTTGTTTAAAGCGTAATGGTAAACTTTATTTATTTTTATTAATTTTAAGATTTAAATCAAATTGATAGCATAATCTACCTAAGTATTATAAAAGATTTAATCTTACTGTATGTACCTCTTATGTAAATCAATAAATCAAAAAATCAATCTTTTCAAACGATCTAATAGGTCCTTATCAATGCGGCTTCAGACCTGGAAAATCTACCACCGACCAAATATTCAGATTGCGCCAAATCCTGGAGAAAACCCAAGAGTTCGTCGACTTTAAAGCAGCGTACGATAGTGTTAACAGAGTTGAAATGTATCGTGCTATGTCTAACTTTAGAATCCCTGCTAAACTGATACGTCTTATTAGGATGACGTTGGAGAACGCTAGCTGTTCCGTCAAAGTTGGTAGAGACTCGACTGAAACCTTCGAAACCACCAGAGGGCTTAGACAAGGCGACACACTGTCATGCAGCTGTTTTAACATTGTGCTTGAAAATGTAATACGTAGCACCCATGCCAGTACATCAGGCACCATTTTCAATAAATCAACACAATTACTTGGGTTTGCAGACGACATAGACGTGATAGGAAGAACAAAGCGAGCAGTAACTGGTGCATTCACTACTATGGAGTCAGCAGCAAGCCAAATGGGGCTGAAAATAAACGAGGACAAGACGAAGTATATGCTCTCATCAACAAAAGTCCAATCCCACCACAGACTTGGTCAAAATGTCACCATTGACAGGTATAACTTCGAGGTAGTCAGTGAATTTGTCTACCTGGGCATTGCTGTAAACTCAGCCAACAACATCAGCGCTGAAATCAAACGCAGACTAACTCTTGCTAATCGCTGTTTTTTTTTGGGTTAAATAAGCATTTGAGGAATAAAGCCCTATCGAGAAGAACCAAGGAGACACTATATACAAAACACTCATCATCCCGGCCCTGCTATATGGGGCAGAAGCATGGACCTGGACCCTCTCCCAATCGGATGAAAAGTCACTTGGAGTCTTCGAGAGAAAAGTTCTGCGAACGATTTATGGTCCTGTTTGCGTTAATCGAGAAGACAACGTTTGGCGAAGAAGATACAACGACGAACTATACGAGCTGTACAGCGACATAAGCTTAGCCAGAAAAATTAGAGTCCAACGACTAAGATGGCTGGGTCATGTAGAGCGAATGGACATCAACGCTCCAGCGCGTAAAGTTTTCAACGCCAAACCAGAGGGAGTCAGAAGCCAAGGTAGACCTCATCTTCGATGGAGCGACCAGGTAGAAGGAGATCTCCGCCAACTTGGAGTGCAAAATTGGAGACGGCAGGCTAGAGATCGAGCCAGCTAGAGGGGCATATTGGATAAGGCCTAGGAGCACCACGCTCTAGTTGAGCCACCTAAAGTAAGTAAGTAAGTAATCATTCTTAGTACGAATAATAAAAATATAAGACTTAGTTTGACGAGATCATCATTAAAATTTTTTGAAATGAAATTGAGGTTTTCTTTTCCGTAAAAAGCCTCGAAGTCACCTAAACTAAAATAATATTTTAATGCTTCCCATTGCTCAATAATACGTACAATCGCAGACTGTTTCGTTTCCTATTAAGACCTATTCTAAAAAGATTTAAAGAACATTTAGCACATCTTAAATATAATGAAAAAGAAAAGTGTTGCAGAACATATGCTAGAAAATAGTCATAGCTTTAGATTGCAAAATTTAAAATTAATAAGAAATGAAAATAGCAATTATGAATTAGATGCTTTTGAATCATTTTACATATTTAAAAACAAAAATAATCTAATGAATAGTGATGATGGACCAATCAAAGATTCAATATTCAAAAAATTTTTTAATAGATTCAACTCAACTCAACTGTAATTTTGTTTAGAAACATTTTTGTTTATTATTAGTTTTTTGACAAATAACTTAATTTAATTTAATTTATAAATCTCACTGACGATGGAAGCTGTTGCGCATGCAGAACTTCACTTAATCAACGAATAAATTAAGAAACGTCAACTAAACGCCATTTTATCAAATAAACTGAAAGGACTGAACGAAATGAAATCAACCACGCAGGAGAAAAACTTTCTTTTTAATTCTGGAACCCGAAGCGTCAACATCGTCAAGCAGCAGCAGCATAAGAAGCAGCATAAAGTGAAGGAAGAACTAATTTTGTAACCTACTAATGAATAAAGAGATTATTTAGTTTAAAAGCTTGAACAGTCGATTTATTTGCGAGGGTTGACAAAAGTCTTCAGACAGCATTACAAAATTATTTGACGCTTTATGAAAAGCAAGAAGCCTGGTCCAGTGACATCGATGGAATCGCCACATCCTACGAGGGAATTTAATTGCCAGCTATGCAGTTGTGCCGACGCAGAAGACAACATGGTAGCGTGCGATGTGTGTGAAAACTGGTTCCACTACAGATGCGTTGGCGTCGACAGCTTTATAGCTGACCAGGAATTTACTTGCGAGGTCTGCGCTAGTGCTGCACAGTTACCAAAGGGGCACTCCACGCCGACTTCATTGCACATCGCTACGACTATGTCGATGGAAACTATAGGCATTGGAAGTGATCCTTCAACATCGTCACGCGCGGTTTCTACAAAAACCGGGCCGATTGTTAAACAAGTAGCATAGCTACCCCCAGTTATGAGAACTGCACAATCGTCGAGAGAGCCAGTGATAGACACTTGCTTAGCGGATGGTGATCCACTTACTGTAGTGCACCAGAGCATAACTCAACCGTTAACGTCGTGTCTATCTGGTAGAACTACAGAATCGTCTAAGCGCACGTCAGTTTTTATCGATGTTTCTTCTTCTAAAAGCCAAATTTACAATACTCGCGAACCAAATTTAACGACTGTGGCAACGCGAACATTTCTTTCGTCCCAAACGCATGAGGACACAGTTCGCAACGTAGCGGAGGGTGAGGTTCAGGTTGTGAAATCGAAGCAGTCTGGTGAAGCACGTGCCGTATCTCTAACCTCAAAGAAAGGGAGTTCGAAATCTTCCAAGAGCTCAGCGTCTGCAAGGCGTGTTAAATTTGAGTTGCGTAAGCTGGAAGAAGAAAAGGCGTTAGAAAAGGAATTTCTCAACCGTAAGTATCAAATATTGTCTGAAATCGCAGAGGATACTTCTGGTAGCGAACATGACAACGATAATATTTCCACAGATACTAACAGCAAAGTGCAAGACTGGTTGAAGGACACTCGAACATCTGAAATACCCAATCAAGGAGAATGCAAAGCGGTTGCCGCATCGTTGGACCCTAAAGGTCATGGCTTAAACCTAAGCTACACGTGGCCGGGAGCAAACGTGGGTTCACAACTGCCAAAACAACCTCGACCGTTGCAGTTGTCCTCTAACCCTTGGTACCAACCAATAACCATGTCTACACAAGCTCAGGCTCATGCGCCTGTTTTAACTGCATGCTCATCTCTTCCAACTAACAGTCTCGACCAACCAAGAGCAGAAACAGCCAACATCCATCGGAAGTCGTCATTGTGTGATTATCAACGTCACAAAAGCTCAGCCACACCCATTGAACACCAGTCGTCTACGAAGGAGGTTACCAGAAAACAAATCGCAGCGCGTCACTCCATTTTAAAGGATTTGCAAACCTTTAGTGGAAATCCAGAGGAGTGGCCATTATTCATCTGTAACTTCAATAGGACAACGGAGCTATGTGGTTTCTCTGACGAGGAAAATTTGTTGCGGCTGCAGAAGGTCCTGAAAGACAAAGCCAAAGAAGCAGTGCAGAGTATGATGTATAACCCAAGCTGTGTTCCTCGCATACTTGCAGTTCTGGAAATGCTGTTTGGAAAACCAGACAAAATCTTAAACGCCCTAACGATAAAAATCCAAACGACGCCATCGCCTAAAGCGGATAAGCTAGATACTCTCATAGAGTTTGCTGTTGCAGTGCAAAACCATTGTGCCGCCTTGGAAGCCTCTGGTCTTTCCGCTCACCTCAACAATTCAACACTGCTACAAGAGTTAATTGCCAAGCTGCCAGTTTCCATCCAGCTCAATTGGGCGATTTACTCACAAACACTTTCTGTTTGCACGCTGTCAGAATTCAGCGTTTGGATGTACCAGATTGCAGAGGCAGTCAATCGCATCACACCGATGACATCGAAGGTTTCAACATCAGCTACTGGGACTAAAGCTGGACTGCAAGGGAAAAAAGAAAGAGTTTTCCTGAGTCTTGAGTTTTCCTAAAGAGTCAACAACTAGTTCGGGCCCGCATTCAGCACATCGCATCAAGGAGCGTAGGTGTTAAGTATGCAGCAAAAACTGTCCGTCCTTGGACAGCTGTTTACAGTTCAGAGGTCTCAGATTTTCATCGAAATGGGAAACCGTGCGGAACTCCAAATTATGCCGATGTTGCCTGAAGAGACACAGTGGTTTCCGTTGCCGGTTAGCTACACAGTGTGGCATTGATAGCTGCACCTTTAAGCATCACCAACTCCTGCACAATGCTCAATCTAATCCGGATAAACAAAACCAAGTAAGTAACCCTGTTTCACCCATCATAGCCCAGCCTAGCAATGCGCATATGCAAAACTCGACAGCAATAATGTATCGCATAGTTCCTGTGATCCTACATGGCAACAAAGTCCAAATTCAAACGTATGCTTTCTTGGATGACGGGTCGTCTTTGACGCTGATGGAAGAAGATATTGCCACGCAGCTGAACATTACCGGGACTCCTGATCCTCTTTGCATCAGATGGACCGCAAACACGCACAGATATGAGGGCGACTCGAGAATGATGAGCTTCAGCATTTCAGGCGCAGAAAAGAAGGGTAAGATTTTCCCAATTAATAATGTACATACTGTTAAGAGTCTTCAGTTGCCGCTGCAATCGTTAGACGCGGTTAAGTTGCAAGAGCAGTATAGTCATCTTAGGGAATTACCCATCGAGTCCTATTCCAATGCAGCTCCTCGTATTCTCATTGGGCTTAACAATTGGAGGTTAGGACTTACTTAGAAGTGCAAAGAGGGAAACATTGAAGAACCTGTGGCTGCGAAGACTCGCTTGGGCTGGACAGTGTACGGCTGCTGCCCCCGCCAAGAATCTGAGGCTAGTTTAGAGAACTCTGATGCTCATGTCAACTTCCACGAATGTGAATGTTGCGGTGAAAGTGAATCTAAGTTGGAACAACTGGTGCACGATTATCTGTGCAATGAAAACTTCGGATCTTCGAATTCCAAGACCTTGCAGTCCATCGATGATCAGCGCGCACTCGAGCAACTCGAAAAATACACCAGGCGCAAGGGCAACCGTTTCGAGACAGGCCTTCTTTGGAAGAATGAGCAGGTTCAACTTCCAAGCAGTTACTCAATGGCGAAGAGACGTTTGTTATGCTTACAACAAAAAATGAGTCGTGATCTACATCTAGAGGAAGAGCTTCACAATAAAATCGAGAGTTACGTTGAAAAAGGGTACGCCAGGAAACTCTCGCCTAAAGAAGTGACTGAGAACCGCCGAAACTCATGGTACTTACCCATATTTCCTGTTCGCAATATAAACAAGCCAGGTAAAATTAGATTGGTATTGGATGCGGCAGCAAAAGTTAATGGAGTTTCGCTTAACTCAGTGCTTCTCAAAGGACCTGATTTATTGACATCCTTAGTTTTAGTCCTCCTCCAATTTCGAGAAAGGAGTTTCGCGATATGCGCAGACATACAAGAAATATTCCACAGAATCTTGATAAGGAAGGAAGACCAGAATTATAAACGGTTTTTGTGGTTCAATCGTGACAGTAAAGAAGTGGAGGAATATATCATGTTGGTCATGACATTTGGCGCTACGTGCTCTCCCTGTTCGGCACAGTTCATAAAGAACAAAAACGCAGAAGAATTCAAAAACATCTATCCTCGAGCTGTAAAGTCCATTCGCAAAACTTCAACAACGCCCGAAGTGGACAAAAGTTCATGAAAATATCAAAGTTGGAGATATTGTGCTGATAAAAGATGAGAGACTTCCACCGACCAACTGGAATTTAGGTCGTATTGAAGAAACTCATCCCGGATCCGATGGACTGATTCGCGTTGTGTCGGTAAAAACTAAAAGAGGATGTATAAAACGTCCAATCTCAAAAATATGTCGCTTACCTTCGAATGAAACACCACAACAATCCAGCATCATTTAAAATTCGAATACCAGCCGCGTAGCGAATCGAACAAACAAAACCAAAATCGAACAAAAATAAAAATTAAAAAATAAAAAAAAACCTTAAAGTCAAAATACAATTTGAAGAAAATCGAAAACCCGATACTTTAATACACACTAAAATAAACAAATGAAACAAACCATAAAGTTTAAAAGAATTTATTCAAATCAAGCAAAAGGGATGCAATACAATTTTCTTGAAATTAATGAGTAAAATCTAACTTACTATATTACAATTACAAATACATAAATCAAATAAAACTCTTGCATAAACATCAATAAAATTTATTTTTTCACAATCAGCGCAATAAATAAACACAATTCAACTTAAATCTAAAATTTAAAATCACAAATTTGATTACTTAAACTAAAACACTGCATCAAGGCATGGTAACATTAAACATCACAAGCTGCGTCGATGCACTTGTCCGAAATAAACAAATTTAATTACTTATAAAACACTTGTCCGAAATAAACCTAAAATAAAAACGATTAAAATCCAAATTTAATCACTTCACACTCGCGCAGTCAAAGAAATTAGACTTGATAAAACAAAAAAAAAAAAGGGAAAAACTGTTTCAAAATGGACACATGAACCACAAGGCACTAAATAAACACAAATCTGTCCAACCTTCAAAATAAAAATACACACTTAAAACTACATTTGATTGAGTTACTTCCTTTTTTTACATATCTTTTTTTTTTCTTAATTTTTTTTGGTAATAATAAAATTCTTGTACAAAGAAACACAAACGACGAGGGACGCCCATTGAGCTGTTCAGTGACAATGGCACGAACTTTAGAGGAGCTGCCACCGAATTAAAGCAAGCATACCAAAGAATCGACAAAGACAAACTCATGCAAACATTTACTTCAGTCAACACCAAGTGGACCTTTATCACGCCTGGGTCTCCTCACATGGGTGGAAGCTGGGAGCGCCTTGTGCGTTCCGTGAAGACCGTGCTTAATCAAATTTCTCCAAGTCGAACGCCTTCAGATGAGTTGCTGCGAAGTATGCTACTTGAGGTTGAAAATATCGTCAACTCTCGCCCTCTTACATACATCCCTATCGCGAATGAGAACGAAGAAGCACTTACTCCGAACCACTTTCTTTTGGGTTCCTCTAGTGGCTCCAAGCCTTGGGCTGTATTCAACAACGAAAAGGAAGTCCTTAGGAAAAATTGGTAAGTTTCCCAGCATTACGCCCAACATTTCTGGCAACGCTGGGTTAAGGAGTACCTGCCAACAATAACTCGACGCACGAAGTGGTTCCATCCCGTTAAACCCATTGAAAAAGATGACATCGTTTTGATCGTGGATCCCGCGAGCCCTCGCAACTGCTGGCCAAAAGGACGCGTCGTAGATACGAAAGTTTCCGCCGACGGACAAGTGAGAAGTGCAACCATTTTAACCAAGACAGGTACCTATGAAAGACTCGCTGTTAAGCTAGCCGTTTTGGAAGTTCGAAAGGACAACAAGGTAGGCCCACCAGTGGACATACCAGGAGGAGGTGTTGCGCACGCAGAACTTCACTTAATCAACGAATAAATTAAGAAACGTCAACTAAACGCCATTTTATCAAATAAACTGAAAGGACTGAACGAAATAAAATCAACCACGCGGGAGAAAAACTTTCTTTTTAATTCTGGAACCCGAAGCGTCAACATCGTCAAGCAGCAGCAGCATAAGAAGCAGCATAAGGTAAAGGAAGAACTAATTTTGTAACCTACTAATGAATAAAGAGATTATTTAGTTTAAAAGCTTGAACAGTCGATTTATTTGCGAGGGTTGAAAAAAGTCTTCAGACAACAGAAGCATTGCTTCTGAAATGTACATCTGAGGGAATATAAATAGTGTTTTAACTGTTAAAAACTTTACTAATCTTTTCATTTATAAGTAATCTAAGCCAACAAAAGCCAGTTTCATATAAATGAAAAAGTTTAAGAATAACAAAACAAAATTTTTCTGTTAAAGTTTTTACCTGGAGTTGAATTGAGTTTATTAAGAAAAACTTTTTCTTTCTTAATAAACTCAATTCAACTCGAGGTAAAAACCGTAACAGAAAAATTTTGTTTTGTTATTCTTAAACTTTTTCATTTATAAGAAACTGGCTTTTGTTGGCTTAGATTACTTATAAATGAAAAGATTAGTAAAGTTTTTAACAGTTAAAACACTTTTTATATTTCCTTAGATGCACATTTCAGAAGCAATGCTTCCATCGTCAGTGAGATTTATAAATTAAATTAAATTAAATTATTTGTCAAAAAACTAATAAAAAATAAAAATGTTTCTAAACGAAGTTACAATTGAGTTGAGTTGAATCTATTAAAAAAATTTTTGAATATTGAATCTTTGATTGGTCCATCATCACTATTCATTAGATTATTTTTGTTTTTAAATATGTAAAATGATTCAAAAGCATCTAATTCATAATTGCTATTTTCATTTCTTATTAATTTTAAATTTTGCAAACTAAAGCTATGACTATTTTCTAGCATATGTTCTGCAACACTTGAATTTTCTTTTTCATTATATTTAAGATGTGCTAAATGTTCTTTAAATCTTTTTAGAATAGGTCTTAATAGGAAACGAAACAGTCTGCGATTGAACGTATTATTGAGCAATGGGAAGCATTAAAATATTATTTTAGTTTAGGTGACTTCGAGGCTTTTTACGGAAAAGAAAACCTCAATTTCATTTCAAAAAATTTAAATGATGATCTCGTCAAACTAAGTCTTATATTTTTATTATACGTACTAAGAATGATTACTTACTTACTTACTTTAGGTGGCTCAACTAGAGCGTGGTGCTCCTACGTCTTATCCAATATGCCCCTCTAGCCGGCTCGATCTCTAGCCTGCCGTCTCCAATTTTGCACTCCAAGTTGGCGGAGATCTCCTTCTACCTGGTCGCTCCATCGAAGATGAGGTCTACCTTGGCTTCTGACTCCCTCTGGTTTGGCGTTGAAAACTTTACGCGCTTTAGCGTTGATGTCCATTCGCTCTACATGACCCAGCCATCTTAGTCGTTGGACTCTAATTTTTCTGGCTAAGCTTATGTCGCTGTACAGCTCGTATAGTTCGTCGTTGTATCTTCTTCGCCAAACGTTGTCTTCTCGATTAACGCAAACAGGACCATAAATCGTTCGCAGAACTTTTCTCTCGAAGACTCCAAGTGACTTTTCATCCGATTGGGAGAGGGTCCAGGTCCATGCTTCTGCCCCACATAGCAGGGCCGGGATGATGAGTGTTTTGTATATAGTGTCTCCTTGGTTCTTCTCGATAGGGCTTTATTCCTCAATTGCTTATTTAACCCAAAAAAACAGCGATTAGCAAGAGTTAGTCTGCGTTTGATTTCAGCGCTGATGTTGTTGGCTGAGTTTACAGCAATGCCCAGGTAGACAAATTCACTGACTACCTCGAAGTTATACCTGTCAATGGTGACATTTTGACCAAGTCTGTGGTGGGATTGGACTTTTGTTGATGAGAGCATATACTT